>JABUQX010061584.1:20000-40000 GCA_015478945.1 Trachelipus rathkii
ATCTTTGATTAAAATGAAACACTTTCAATTATCAACTTACTTAATGGCAGTTTGAGGATCGCTTCTCATTTCATTATAGAAGGCAATTTTAAACTGATGACGAATGAAGAGAAGCTGATGATTTGTCTTGTTGAGGAAATCTCTGTGTGCTTTGATTTTTTTAATTTCTCCCAAATAAAATCCACCAGAAATCTCGCTTAAAGCATTTTCTAGCCTAGAATTTAAACATGAGATAAATGAAGATATCTATTTTATAATTGCAGGTATGTATTAATAATTTGTTTAAATTTAACTTAGAGTGTTGATCATAAAAAATTAAGTCAAAATTATTTGAAAAAGCAAATAAATTAACTGATAATATAGAAGTAGTTTATTATAACTAGTTTCTCAAATCTTTCAAACTCTTTCTTTTGTGCGTCCTATACTATATTCTTTGTGTAGATTTTATATTTTCCTTTCAATAATTACTATATTAATTTTTTTTAATTATATTTTACTTTCTTAATAATAAAACAATAAAGGAAACAAAATATGGCTGTAAAAATAAAAAAAATTGTACATGTTTTTATCATAAGTTTTCATACCTATTATATTATCTATTAGTGATTTGACATGTACCTTATTTAAGATACTCGAGATTAACAAATTAAGGTAATTGAGTGAATCGATGATAAATCAAATGCAATTGCTCGAATTTGGCATAGACTATGACAGCTTGGAAATTTTGCATCTTGCCTAAGATTAAAAGTTCATTCCTTTTCATTTGTGCAAACTTAATAAACGTTTGAACACAGCAAATTTATAACCTGATATTAATTCTTCACTTTAACATCCACCTTTGAAATTTAACAAATCAAGCATCTTCATTCTAGTTTCCAAATCATTACCGATAAAAAAAATCATCTCAATTATTCATCATAAACTCCTAATTTAAATTAACTTATTTTTGACAACTAAATTCAAAGTAACATGCAAGAGCAACCAATCAACTAATCTCCCACTTTGTGAGAGAGGAATACTAGCCTAAGCAGCCCAAAGAATAGTAGTCATGAAAAACTGGCAAGCTTCAACAGGCGTCGGAAAGATATCCAGTATGAGTAGGAAAGGCAGTTTCGTAGCCTGCCAGAACAAAGTCCAGTCTACACGGTCATATCTCCATCTCGAGTATGAGGGCTGTAAGTGGGGTGGAGCTGAGAGAAGTAACAAAATTGGAAAATGGTTACTTCCAAATGAAAGATGACCTCTCCCATAGATAATTGAAATGGTGAAAATGAAGCAAAAGGAGATTTACACGCAAGTAGAAAAACGGGTATCAAAACGTTCAAGGGTTGGTAGTCCAGTATTCAAGCATCCCAGAGAGAACCGTTGTACAAATTCAATCAGCACTCAACACTTGGAGACGTAAAATGGTTTCCCCGCAGTGGATGGCATATGTTGAAATTTCCCAAAACAAGGAGAGGTTTTGGAAGTTGTGTAAACTGATTAACAAGATTTTCTTTGATGTACGGACAGCCAGGGGCGAGGTAGAGGGAACACAGCATTAGGGTAGGGTTCAGGTGAACTCGTGCTGCTACAACATATAAGTGAGCTTGGAGAAGTAGGGAAGAAAAAGGGATTGACTCACGGAAAATAATCGCTGCTCCCCCTATCACATTAGGTCAAAGATGGGCAGACACAAGAGGATCCCTGTACCCTAAAGGTTGCCGAAAATGTCGGCCACTAAGCTGAGTCTCTTGAAGGCAGATAGCCTTTGGATGGTGAAACTCTACAAGTATGGCTAACTCTTCGAAGTTAGAATAGTAGCTGTGACAATTCCATTGCAAGAATTGTCATAATGGAAAATGCGATGGTTATTCAACAGATGTCTGTAACACATGGTGATAGGTTAAGTATCAGTGGGGGGTTGCAAATCCTTTCCTCAACGGGTACGAGGAATCTGACATTCCCCACCTAGAGGTGTCTCAAATCCAGATATATGGCGGGGTCGAGGAGGCATACTAGATGTTGATCCAGCAGCCACAACTGAAGTCACCAAAAACCAAAAATACGAGCTAAGGATTAATCCACACCATCTACTGTAGATTCAACCAATCTAGAGGCAACAATAGTAGTCAAAGAGTGAAACGGATTGTTGCTCACTGTGTTGGTGATATACCGTAAGTTTCTCCACCAGTACCTTCAACGTAGACAGACACTGGATCAGAGTTCCAGACAGCATCGGTGGAGGATATTTGTTCCAGTAGAGGAGAGAGGGCCGAGCCAAGGTGGATGATGATCCTTTATAGTCTTCCCTTGGTGGAGAACTCAATGGGACAGAAACGCTCGAGAGTGAGAGACTGTCACCTGGAGATACTGTTGTTACCTCTGAAGATAAGGTACAAGTGTCAATTTGGCAAGTGATACCGGTGAGTACACTAACTTGCGCGTCCCTACGGGTGTCTCCCGTTCCATGGAATTGGAAGGGTCAAAAGATCATGAATCATAATATTCATACAGGAATCCGGACAGGATTCAGAATCACTAAAATAAGGGGGAATGGTTTGGCTGGTCATTGTATCATCCGTTATAGTCACGAGAAATTAGGGGCGAAACATTGACCGCACCCATTTCCCGAGCATGGGAATAATTGAGAGCTTCAGATGATGTGGAAGTTGAGGACCTCAAAAAGTCGGAAGCCCGATATTGAAAGTACGTTCGTTGTGGGGGGCGAAGATCCATTTTCATAAGAGATGGATCTCGGGGGAGACAGGTGTTGATCTTTTACGGGAAGGTCGCTTTTCAGTGAGACCAAAAGAAATAACTGTGCGGTAGATGTGGAGGAGAGCGATTCCAAAAAAGGAGATTGTATGAGTGGCCGGGATTGTGATGCTGTAGGAGGTGCTTGGATGTCAACGAGACATTCTCCACGGGTCAAAAACATTTGTTCAGGGAACGTAGGTAATATTAATAAATAGTAACTATCCTTACCTGTATGTCAAGGGGAAGTGTGTTGAATGGTTGTAAATTAGCTGTGGTATTTCCACCTGCCTGTTGTAAGACACACCTTAGCTGACCCCAAAATATTTGGCTTATTGGAGATGGATTGAAATGCGCAGTTCGTGTTACGTAACTCTTTTTCTTTGGTCCTATTATAATAATTATTATTATTAGTAGTAGTAAGAATAAAATATTAAGTAATAAACAGCAGTATTATTATTTATTATTACTTAGCATAGGAAGAGAGAATTTATCCTACCTTGAACCTTCCATTCATTTTGATCGTCATTCTTCAAATCCTGTTCAATTGCACCATTTTGTTGAGTGACATCTAAACCCACGCCCGCCAATTTCAAGCTTTCCACCATCTGGAATACATAATATTGAATAAATAGCTCATTTTTTAATAATAGGCTTCAAAATAATAATTAACGTACACACACACACAAAACCAAAAAAAATGTCCCTAATTACATGATGGTGTATCTTTGATATTTTTGAATGAAAAAAATAATTATCAGAATTAGGTCATAAGCATAGCTGCAGAATTTGCATAGTATTGGTAAGTATTAATAATAATAATAATAATAATAATAATAATAATAATAATAAAAAAACAAAAATTCTGGTCTAAATGAAAATTATCTATCTTTGGGGAAGAAGAGGTAGTGCCTTGACTTATTTTTTTTTTTTACGTTGCAAATTCATGAAAACAATAACAGAAAATATACTGATTTAGTAGGGAAGAATGTATAAAAATGTTCATTTTTTTAAAAATGTTAATTAAGTCCTTATATTTTATTAATAATAAAACAACAACGGCTTAGTTGCAATCATTAGAAGACCAGTGATTTTCAGCCCTTTTCATGTCACAGCTCAGTGAACCAGGTACTAGAACAATTGAGGCACACAATCAGTATTTAAGAACAGATTTAATTATTTAAAAGAAAATGTAGGATAATAGATCGTTATAAACATCCAAAGAATTTAATATTCTTGTCCAAAGTAAAAGACTTGAAGGATCATGTTTTTATAAGATTTTCTACCATAATCTTATATAAGATATCTTGTAATCATTTGGAACCAAAATATCTTTGTGCGGAACACTTACAGTAGGAACATTTTTGCGGTTTGGCTGCTTTATGACGTGAGTACCACTCTCTCAAGTGAGTGATGGAGAAGTAAACGGTAAGTGAGAATTAGTGAGAAATAACTTTAATAAAGAACCTATCGTAACAGATGATTGCACAATATGCATGTTAAATTACCTTACAATGGACAGCCCGTTCTTACATTTAGACGAGATTTACGAAAACACATAAGCGGAGATGGGGTCCGATAGTTGAGTGATCGTAATAAAGGTGTAGCTAATAATTTCCTTAAGTTGTGAAGAATTATCCATTAGCTATAAAAACGACGAAAGACTACCTGTGGCGACGTCTGATGGTGTTAATTTGAGTCTATTGTTTGTGATGAAAGATAAGCCAACTGGAGGGAAGTATTGTTTTCACGATCAAAACCTCTTTCTCCGAGATTACAAAGCGCGTAACAGATGTGTGTGTGTAAATTTCCGAATTAAATAGTTAGAATTTCCACACGCTTGTTCAATTATTAAAGTAACAGACTCTTGTGTTTGTCAGGTGAGATGGATAGAGATTGCTGTGAAGGAAGAAAAAGTGCCAGCCAGAGAGGTTCACTCACAAAGGACCGCGTCTCTTCCAGCGAGATTTTCACAGAATTATTCATACAAAATTAACTATGGTCGAAAAGAGACCCAAGTCAACCATATTGGTCCTTTGGGTGCTTACCAGAGGAGCGCGCGACGGGGAGCGAAGGACAGCGGCAATGGAGGATGTTATGGCTGGGAGAGCGAATGACAACAGAGCTCACACTCGAGCGCGCCGTTGGCCGGTGTTTGCTTTTCGCTTTTTGGAAAACTCTCACTCCTATAGAAAAGGAGTATTTCTTCTTTTTTGATTTTCTGGTTCCATACTTCGCTTAAGAAGTTCAATACTCACTCGCCAAGAAGCTGTAAAGTAGACCGAATCTAAGGACGTTTCTCCTGAAAAAGTAGAAAATGTGTTAGGTGTGTGAGTTAGTCTCTTAAGTGCTACATCAAAATCAAATTGTTCTCTCAATATAATTCAACTAAATTAAATCAAAAGGGTGGACGTCACTCAGAGAGGGCACGTCCCACTAACGTGGCGCCTAAACACGCCTCAGCAGAAGCCTCTCAGTATACCTCTCACACTTACAACACCGCCGGTGGATAAGACCACTGTATAGTAGAGTTAGAAGATACCACAACCCTCAGTGAGAGGCAGTGAAAAGAATTTGGACTCCGTCGTGCGAGATTGTTGGGCCCAGGAACTTCCGCTTTCCAGTCCCCTGATAGACAGAATCGTTCCGACAGGAACTTAATTAGATAAGGCTAGCCCAGCTTCCATTCACCACACTAGGTAAAGATGGCAGTGCGGAAAAATCAAAAATTTTATAACACCAAGGTAGAGACAGCCCCTCTCTGGCGATGTGGTTAGCCAAAGTTTGTGGTTCCTATGACGTTTCCAAGTGCACAAAATTTATGGCGGGTCGCTTGTGTGTGAGTAAACGAGTCTAAGAAGTCATTTTCTATTGTATAACAGGCGAGGAGTGAGTTACATAAGTGGTTTTTTACTGTTCCAGAAAGGTATAGTACCCTGCACATACACTTTAAAGAGGTAAATAGGGAGTAGAGCATAGGTTTTTGAAATCGATGGTGGGAGAGCAAGCAAGTTTTGATACACACGAGAGGAAGAATCTATTCAGAAGAGTCTATAGAGATAACTTACCAGCAATTCTGAAGGGATCTTGGCGAGCTGACCCACCCAGAGGCAAGAAATTCCATCCGATCCGGGCTTACAAGAATTGACAAATCAGAAAGCATGAAAGAACGAAAGAGTTGCAATTTCAGATGCACAAAAAGAAAGAGAGTGGAGCATATGGTTATATAATGTAAATGTAGGTGGCGTACAAGAGAAAAAAGGAATGGGAAGGAGAACGAAGTTACAGAGAAGTGCGAATGGGATCGGCAATATTAAACGATATGAAACTAAATAGAGTCACAGAAGATGAGAACAGAAATTAAGAATTCGAGAGACTGAGCAATGAAAATGTAGAAAAATAAGAGTAAGAGTAAAAAAATTATAGTAAATAGATAGTAATAGAAATTAATATAAACGGGAGGAACCTTAGTGAAGTGGGCAAAGCAGACTGTAAGCTAATGTGGAAGACATATGACTGTGAGGAAATGGTCAGAATGAAGAGTAAGGTTGCTGGTGCGCTACGACTTAAATTCTGTATCGAAGTTGGAATCGTAAAACAAGGGAACTAAGTACCACTTCGACATAGGATTGCGCAGCGTAGCGTGAGGAAAGAGGGTTATATAAACTCTTAACATTTTGGCGTTATAGTGGTTCTAGTAAGCAGGTATAACGCTGGGATGTTTATAAGTGCGAGGAGGAGAAGCTTAGAATAGGCAATAGTAATTTGGGTTTTTGAGACGTCGAATGGTACTCCTTGGAATAAAAGGTCTCAGACTTCTAAAGCCTGTGCTCTCTCTCATTCCCAACGTTTTTTAGTTTTAATGAGACTAATATGCTCTAAGTGCGCGAGCATTCAGGCCTTACACACAAGGCTGGTGATAAAATCGACATCTCTCACAATAAAAGTGGAGGCTCGAACAAAGTGAGAGTGTGAAGTCGAAGAGTTTCAAAAGAACGTTTTAATAAGATAGACGCAAGTGTTGAGAGTTACAAGTAGATACGGACAATACAAATGTTTAGCAGCTATAGGGTACAACTAGGTCAGAAGGATCAGAAGCGGGCTACCCATATTTCGTCCTCCCAGTGTGGGTCAGTTTGATAAGAAAGAGGCGGTAGGACTTTGAATGGAGGGACAGGTCAGTGTCGCTAACATAGACGACGTTGTAATAAATGAATATCAGAGCTATTGTTGAAGATAGTAGTATGGGGGTCAAGTGTGGACAACCCAGACCCCTTTGAAGTTTGGTGTATGTTGTTAATCTAATGCGAAATATAGCCACTCAGTTGGTTAAGCGGATGATTAGTAGCTGGAGACTGTGTTGCGGGAACACGGGCATCCCTCTGCGCCTCGCGCCAAGTCCCTCCAACCGGGGTAATCCTGGGTGACTCTTTACGGAGGTGAGACCGAGTGGTGAAGAAAGTATGGGAGGTAGAAGAGGGATCCTGGAGGAAAAGATTGACCTGTACCCATTTTAGGGTAGTCCCTAAATAAGGACGGAGAAATAGGAAACACCAAGAGGATTTTAATGGCGCGGGCGCTCAGAGAACTAGGTGAGAGGAACAATATATTTTAGAAGGTACGCATGCTTAGAAACTATCTTAAAGAATGTAGGAGATGAGAGTATTGCAGAGGATTTTCGAGTAGTGTTACGAGTGAGTGTTGTTTTGTGTTTTTTTATAATGGTTAGACGCAGACCACCCACCATTCAGAACGAAGAACTATAAAGGAGCAAGGGTAGTTAAAATGGATGTGTGGCCACCTGTGCGGCTTACAGGGGATGAACCCCCTTACATTTTGACGAGGATATTACTACCATTTAGTGAGAGGGTTCGCCTGAATTCGCCCTGAAATTAGTTGGCGCTCCCATTGATGGCTCTAGGGTGGGAATTTTTTCTGTCCCTGTTTGACCGAGCCTTCTCGCAACAGACTAATTTAATGGTTTAAAGGTAAGATTAGTGGAGGTAGGCGAGGTTGATGAAGGACTGTAGGCTTTACTTTACTTACGTTTGTCAATTTTGATATCTAAACTCCTTACTGCGTGTTTCTTTTCCGTGGATTGCTTTCAATGCATACGCAGCATCCTTCACGACCCCCGATCTTTGGAGGTGCATAAAGCACGAAGGTGAAAGAAGAAAGAGACCACGGAAAGAAAAAGGAGATATATTAGCATCTAAATAGCAAACAATCAATATATAATAATTAATATAGTAATAATAACAAAAATAAAATACAGCCCAATCATAATAATAAATACGCTTAAAATAAATATAATAATAATTTAATTAATAACACTATAAAAATAAATAAATTCAAATCCTTCTAATTAAAACATTAAAAACTAAAACATTAAACAAACATTAGATCATTAAAATAATACAAAACATTATATTTATGATATACCAGGGAAAATTATCATTCTCGAACTAAATGTATGTCATACCTGATACACCTTCAGTAAATGGTATCTTCGAGGGGACCTCTCCATACCACAGCAAATGAAAGGGATGTAGTATGTTAATGGGGGATTAATAATAATAATAATAATAATAATAATAATAAAATCAATTAATAAACAAGCAATTTTAAATAAATTAAAGTAAGCACAAATATATGAAGTAATATAATAATAAATAATAATGAACAGTATTTTCCCTTTTCATTGTGCTTGATACCAGCAAAGTAGTGAATTGCCATGCGTTTGTTAAAGGAAGCACAAAAAGTTGCTCTCCTTCGCTCTCTCGGTTGTGAGAGAAACTGGATCACATATAGATCACACTAGATTCGTTTCTCTAAGATAGCTGTGTTCAGAGAAATGCCACATTTTCCATCTTTGTTCTGCCTGTGGTGTTGTAATACATTTATGATAAACCGTAGCGACGTATATCTTCGAGGGTTATGAGAATATACCCAAGACAGATAGCGTGTATTCCTTCCTCCAAGAGCTAATCTGTGAATAAATATTTTATTTTATTATAAAAATGTTATGAAAATTTTAAATTTCAACAAACTGGGTCAATTTCGGGTCAAAGACTCAAATTTCAAACTGTTCTGGTTGATAAAGACATTGGTGGTATGTTAAAACTTACCTCATAGATTGAATTGTTGATGCAATATCGGACTTCTTACTTGCCCAATTAGGATCACTCCAGTCGAGATCCCAAAATAAAACCAATAAAGATGGGATAAGATTCATATATTTGTTAATCCAATTTGTTTTGAGAATTCCTTTGGGTATGTACCATTCATATGACTGTCTCTATATCATGAAAGTAAAAAAAAAAAATCCCAAATCAATATTACAATAAATTACTTTTATTTTCTCATTTTTTATGTCTATTTAAGAATACTAGCATATCACAATGGCAAATAATTTTATTTTACTTGCAATATACTGAATATCCCCATGAGAATATTTGGAAAAATTTGTTATAACTCTTGGCATTTAAGATTAAAATCATACACATTAGAAAGAAAAATAAAATACCACAATGATGGAGTCTGATATAGTGTCTTAGGAGATCCTGAGTCAGAATTCACAAATGTTCAAATGGTCATTGTTCATTTCTGTATAGAGACTTATGAATAATGTCTAAGAACTATTCACAAAATATGCTATCGCATTTGTCCATAGCATCAAGCTTCTGAAAACTTTTTATAACTACAAAATCTTCACATAAAACTGCTTTTAATTTAAATTAAATAAAAATTTCCAAATGTTCACTTTAATAAGCCAATTTATTATGGGATAATATTAGAGAGCTTGTTAGAGGGTGTTGTTAATTATTTGTAATTAAGAGTTAATTTATTAATGCATTTATGTCTATAATATATGTATAAACTTTAAAAAAAAAAATTAATGAGCAGAGCTCTAAAGTGGTCTAAGTCAGTTATCAGTTGGTGACTTTACAGGAGAAACTTAATGAGACTTTAATATAAAAGTATTCCATTGGTGTATTCCTCTTTCGATTTCCAAATTTAAAGTGCTTGATGTTGATATATATACCTTTATCGAAATCAGAGCTCATATTGAAATGGAAGAGGATAATTACTATAAAAATATATTAATATTCTACTATATATTACAATGAATAGTGTTAAAAATATTAGTGGGAATAATCAATATTTAGATACTGTATATCCTTCATTAAGGAACTGTGGTTAGTTGACAGTATCGGACAATTAATAAAGTATATTCGCTATGGAATATCCCTGTTACATTTTATACTAGGATTGAGAAAATGTAAAAAGTAAATTTTGGCCTGAGCCTGATAGAATTACCAAGTGTATTGTTGGGGATGGGGGGGGGCGGTGTTAGGACTTTGGAATCAGTTAGGGTTCCCAGGAAGGAAGGACTGAACACAACTAATGAACTAATAAGGAGATTATCTCAGATAAGATTTAGAAGATATATATAGTATATATATATATTTTTTAGGTTTAATAATTTATATTATTCATTTTTATTTTAATAATGTATATACAATATTTATTATTGACTTATTATATATCTATATACATATTTTCAATATATCAGAATAATATTTATCAATATAGGTCAATCAAGCTTATATATTAATTAAAACAAGGACAATATTATTTTATTTAAGTGATATAAAGGCATTATTATTTCATTATTCTATTTAGCATTAAATATGGGTATAATATCATTACATAAATAGGCAATCTGCTTCGGCTTTTATAAATAATATCTCATTATCTATAATTTAGTGGTAGGTATATATTTAATAAAATATAATTATATTATATATGTGGGATCATAACTATTTATTATTTTATTTTCATTGAATACCTGTAAAGCTATAATACATACTTGTTAGAATAAATATACTATGTATAAAATTGCATTAATTATTAATTATTTACAGGGGAATAAGTTCCACAATACAGTGATACTATCGTGTCTTATTATCATAGGGTATAACAAAGCTGAGCAAAGTTTTCGGTACAATTATTTCCAAAAGCCACTGGTACTAAAGCCTTACAGGTTATTGGGTAGACTTATTTGGTGTTGTTCGTGTGCGGGAGTTTCTCATTTAGAAAGCTTCTAAAATTGCATTTAAATTTAAGTTCTGAAGACTTGCTGTGTCAAGGGGCTATGTATATATGATGTGGTAACTGGTTTTTGTTTTTGTATTTGTGACGCTTACAGTTCCAGTTCTGGAAGGGGAAGTTCCGTGAAGAGAGTTAGCGATTTTGTCGTTGTGCGTGACGCTGATTAATTCCTGAATGATGCTTCCTGGATAGGGCTGTTGGCTCGTGAGTCAGTGAGCTTTCAGATCTAAAGTATGATTAGTTGTTGGGTTACTTTGGGAACCTGTAATTTACAAAAAATGGTCTCTTGGATATGTTGGGTGATCAAAAAAAATTGGGCAAAAAGAATGGTAGGAGCCAAAGCTTTGTATTGATTATATAGGAACCAGTAATCGATATATCTATAACTCCTTAAACAAGGATATTTAGCGGTTTATATTATAATGGCTGACACGCTTTTAAGTAAAAGAGGATCAAGCACTTTAGTCTTCAGAGAGATAATTATTGGGAACTACTCTGCGCTTTGTTTTCGTAGATACCCCACTTTCTTTCCCTTTTTGTTGGGAAAAAATATTGAGGGAAATGCGAACATAGGAAGGTGATTGATTTTGATTTTGCTTGGGAGGATGGAGAGGGGTAATAGTTTGTGTTTGAGTAAGATAATTAACTTTTCTCTTTCTCATAAACACAAGTGATTGTTATATCTCAAAATTTAGTATAGCTAGTGTTGGAGATGTTAAGGAGCTACAGTGATGGTATACTGCAGACAGATTGAAGAAAAGTTGGAGAGAAATATGACTTTGGGATTTTCATCAGATTTTCTGTGTTGGTTTGAAGAAGGATATGGTGGTATTTGTGTATAACGTATTGTATGGATCGTTTCATATATGAATCGGTGCGTAGGGGTTACGGTTTTTAGGAAAATGGGTTGTCACTCCATCGGTTATCTATTTTTACTTTGTTCTATTATATGTGAAATAAATAACTTTTTAGTGCGGGCTTGGCACTAGGAGAATTTAGGAACGTAATACGCTGAGAACGAGACTATCGTAGTAGTGTACTTTATTAATAGACAGTGTCGAAGAAGTGTGTGTAGTAAGTGACAAGGCTATGAAAGTTATAAGTATTATATTAGCGCTCGCTAGTTAATTCGGTATCGGTGTTCGAGTCATCTTTGAATGTTGAACGAGGGTTGTTTTTGATACTATTGTGCATATCCAAAATTATATCTCGGGGCGGCAATCAATGAAGCACATGGAAGCCAATGTCTGTTAGTTAGTGCCAAAGGATAGAGTGTGTGGGGAAAACAGTGTGTGCTAAATCAGCTTTAAGATATTTTTAGCTATAAAGATTTTTTTTAACAGCCTGATAAACATCATGGTCTCTCAACCTCAGATCTTTACTCTCTTGGAAACTGAGCGTGTGAGCAGTTTAAAGTGCTTAGACAAAAAGCCGAAGCAATTGTTTGAGGTTAGAACTACAAAAGATTGAGGAACTGATACTCTACAAAATGCAACTTATTATGAAGTTTCACAAAGGTGCTTTGGGAATTATTTAAGTGGGAGGTGTGAAATAAAAGTATAACTAAACTCCTCAAGATGGTTGGTCATACGTTTTTTTAGCAAGAAAACTATAAGATGGTCTTAGAATGAACAGTTGGAAGGAGGATGGATAAGGAAGGGACAAACTCCAAATCAGAGGTCCTTTCAATAGGAAGCTCGTCTTCTGGAAGGAAAGCTTACGTTTTCGTTTCAAAGGTGTAAGAATTGAGAATAAGGGGAAAAATCTTGCCTTGGTGACATAGATACTTAATCGAAAGGATCGATATATTCACGCGTTGCTTTTGTAAACTGTGCATGAATATGAGATGTTGTATAGTGTGGGTAGTTTAGATTTTGAGGCCAAGAAACACTTCGAAAAATCTTGCCCAATTTTAAACTCCCACAACTATGTTAAAGTTTATTGATAGTAGAGGTGATTATTGATGTGTGGGAACATGTCCAGTCTCTGTTTCTGTGTGGTTTTGATGGTGCCAAGAAGGAATGAGGTGATTTTTGGGGATGTAGGTTATTTAGTAAGTAGGAGGTATTGAGGGCACTTTAGGAGCTAGACGTTGGAAGAAAGAGATTGAATATTATAGAATGGTAAATCGCAGGTATAGATGGAAATTACTTTGTGAAGAGATAATAAGATGAATCAAGAGGCGCCGCAGGGGCCCGATTTACAAAACAGATAGTAGGCGTGATACATTTCTCGCTCGTCCGATTTTGGAATAGTTATGCATGTAATAGAGAACTGGTTTATGGGAGGAACAGAATTTAGAGGGTATTAGTTTTCCAAGGAGGGATTGCCGAAAGAGGAGCTGAAATTTGTATTTTGTCGTAGTACCTCCCTTCCTATTATAAATATAACAAGTGTGTAAGAGGAGGACAAGAAGCGAACAGTATGGAAAACATGGTTATATGATAATCTAGTGAAGGGAATAAAGTTTATGGAGTGTGTGTCCTGTAAATCATTTTGTTGTTGTTCTTGTACAGTACGAGTTGATTGTGTGCAAAAGAGGAAAGTAGTGGTATTTATGGCTGGTAGTTTATTTTGAGGTTGCGGATGAAGTGATCGTTTTTTCGAAGTGATGCTATAGTGATTAGACTGGTTGATGTTGAAAGATCAACATAGTGTTGCCCGAGGATATATAGCAGGAGTGAAGTTAGGAGGATGTCCGTAGGACTCGATATTTAAAGATCTGTTGTACATTGAAAAACCACAAGATGAGTATTTGAGGGAACTGGAATGAGTAGGAGAACTGAATTAAGTCTCACATTAAACAATTATATTTAGGCGCTTCTCTCTCGGATTTACAAAGAGGACGATGAGAATCACCTTAGATGTATGAAGAAGTGGTGAAGTTGACACAAATATTGAGAGAGGGATGGGGGGTAAATCATTTTGATGGCAGAAACCCCGTGTGGTATTTAGCTTTTCTGCATATTGGCTTGATGGTGTTATTGTTGTTGTAAAACTGGTACAGTGAGGCTTATCTGAATGGAAATAAAAAAAGGTATGGTATATTGACAGATAGTATTGGAGAGCAGGCTAGTTTATTTTGCATTATCCTTGAGAAATATTGGTGATTTACGTTTATAGGAGACTTGTAAAATTGATGAGTGTATGGATTGGTAGTGATATAAGTGTCGGGTCCAGTGTTGTCTATGTGAACCCCAGTGATGAATTGGTTGGTGGTTTTTTATTGTCCCTCTCCTCCACGACCCCATCTTAGCGTGTTATAAGTTAATCGCCAATTTGTAGTATATGGAAATTGGGGTATGTAATTTCGAACTTTAAAGACATATATACCTAGACTTGGAGATGGTTGGCATCCGCTTCATGGATCTTCCTCCTGTGACCTCTCGGCGTCCTCCCACGATGGCAGGGCGGCTACATCCTCGTGGAACCTCTAAGAGTTTTTTCCTCTTATAGTGTGGAATTGTGAGTGGAGAATGTGATGAGGTATCATTGAGTTCAGTGGAGGGTATGCCTTATGATCACCAAAAAGCTCTCTTATCTCAATTAATTATATTTGTCGGTGCTTTAGTATGATTTGCTCGTTCCTTGGGTGCGTCAATAGATTGAAGGTTTGTTCCTGGATGTGAGCGAACGAATTACTGTACGGCAATGAGAGACGAGTCTATTTTTGATGGGGAAGGATATTGTTGGTTGAGAGAGAATGTGTCCTGGCTTTGTCAGTAGTGATGTTATTTGTAGATAAGGAGGGGTTTTGAAGAGTAAACGTAGAATTAAGGAAGTTTAGAGTGGAATTGGTTGTGTAGTGAGGACCCCAGTCACTCCCGCCAGTTGGTTGAAGTATTTGTAGCATAATTTGATAGTAAAAGCCCATATATGCACTGAGGTGTCAGCTGGAGCGCCCAGATGGTGTTGCGAGTTTGTGTAATTGAGAAGATATATTTTAAGCCAGTATGGAGATGGTGGAGTCATATGATAGAATCTAGTCTACATGGCCTGAGAATAAATGCGAAACAGTGGATTGATTGCCCAGAGTGTAGTAGGGGAAAGTTATGAACAGTTTAGGAGGAACAACGTTGATGAGCATGCATTTATGGGTGTGGCAATGGCCCAGGGAAGGGTTGTTGCTGATGAACAGTAGGAGGAACAAGTTGATGAGCATGATTAGGTGGCGGTGGCATATGCGGATAAACTTGACTATGGACACCCCCAGGCCCAGAATGGGGAGGTATAGCGCTCGTCTAGGGAGTCCTATACAATGCGTGGGTATTGGTTGTAATATTACACCTTTGTGATAGTTATGAGTTATAGGTTTTAGTAAGACCTATGAGGTACACTTGGTCGGAATAAGAAGGTGTAAACATACTCGTGATCATTCTTAAGGAGTTGCATTCCCACTGTGGTTTTACAGTGCATTGATGCTATGGACGCGCTCTAAATCTCTATAGGTGATTGTGGAGCATTCCCAGCGTGTGAAAAGAAATTTATGTATTTAAATATTGATAGCAGCTGAACGTATTAAGAGAGTTTGTGTGTTTGGTGTGAAGAAAGGGGTAAATGGAGAGAATAAATGAAAGTATGGTATGTTGCGATGGTTTGGTTCATGTGGAAAGGGATTTCAATATAGGTTGAATTAGATAGCGTTGTAAAAGCTCTGCCTCTCCTTGAGTGCGTATTTATTGCAGAACAAAAGATGATGATGGGTAGAGGTGTTATACGAGTGACTGGGAGGAGTGTGTTGGTGGCAGTTACACTGGGAAGATGAACATATTGGCCGACGTGCGCCTCTGAGGAGTATTCACTGGGATCAATAATTCTTCTGCTGTGAGATCCACCTAAACCCCGAATAGGATAAGTATTTAGATTGATGTTTTAGAGATTGTTCTTGAAAGTATAAATTTTTAATTAATATTGAAAAAAAAAATACAAGTTATAAAATATGTGGAAAGACTTAAAAGTGTGTAAACATAAAATGTAAATATTAAATCTTTAATGGTACATTAAAAATATAACCAATCAACAAAGAAAAAAGTTGAGGAAATAGCACAACAAGCATAATACTTTCTCCTTTTATGAGACACATTTTCTATATCTAGCGCATGTGATAATATATAAATTTCTTTAGTATAACGTATCACCATAACTATTTTTGATTATACTATTACTATCCATAAACCCTTAATGACAAATTTTACTCGACTACTATACTCAATACAAATAAAATAAGATGAATAAATAATTAATTTAAAATGAATATCACATTATGTAGAAACAGTGTATTTGAGAAAGCCATTGTAAAAAGATATAATAGTGTCTTCATATAGCTCAGACTATTGGATGGCCCTAAAAAGACTTCCTACTTTTGTAAATACTGATGTGAACTTCTAATAATTACAAGATGAATATGATCTGTTAATATGTAGAGCTAGGTAATACCTTATAAATTAGATTACCTTACTACTCTTATCCTAAGAGTAAATATTTGAACCTCAGAGGTAGAATCAAGGGAAGATAATCTATATAAAAAATGAAATATTGGATTAAATATTAGTATTTGTTATAATATTACTAATATTCACCAAACTAATTTCAGGCCGAGGTAATTAATGGATATAGTTGCTGAGAGGACCTAATAAGAACAATCGGAATAATTGAATTAATTAGAAAGAAATAGTAATATAATTGATAATAATAGGTATAATAATATATATTTGAAATTAATGTGAGATATATTGAGTATAAAGTAAGTACACCCCCCTAGTAGTGTCCAAGGTGATTTAAATAACCTCAAAAATTTATATATATATATAATATATATATAACTAATAATGAACTCCTATTAATATATCCCAAGCTGAGCGTAAAGGAAAGTCTGTTTATTAAACTAATATGTATATAATTAAATAAAGTAGAGTGAACTTAAGTCATACTAATATAATAAATATATATACACTAATACCGACCGGTATCTCACTATAATGATAGGTTCCCAATGGAAAGCTCTAATTTAAGTATGTAGTATGGTAATATTATTTCTATATTGTCACTATATAACAAATGGAAGATCGTATGGGACGAAAAGCTCCAATTGTGCCTCAATCTAATATATCTCTCTCAACCTCTATGACAGAATCTGAGTTACTCATCGTAATTTAATACACAATAAAACGAGACTCGCGTCTCTTTTGGTTCTTTCTGGACCATCTTAGCTTGCTCGTACCGAGGTGGAATAGAAATTCCAGATCGTTCACTCATACAAGTAACTGAGGATGGGGTTCCAAAAGATCTGAAGGTTGTGGAAGTTTATATAGTGGCAAATAGATGTTTGGACTGTTTAACTCTTTATCAATTCGTTTCGGTTTTAAGGTCGTCTTGCTTTTCTCTGGTTTTTCTTCTTTCTTTTCAGCTGTATTTATTTTATAAATATAATATATGATCATATTCTTTTATAACTTATAACTAGCTTTTCTTTTTATAACCGATTAAAGCTAATATGTGATATCACGCCTATACTACTTATATACCTTAATCTATCCGAATACCTCGTCCTTTGCGTTATCGATGTTAAGCAAAATGAAAGGAGTTTATACGTACAAATGAATAATATATACAAGATATAATTTAAATATGATACACGATTGATATATTAGAACTGGAGTGAAAATTTTATTGATATAATTTATTAATGATTTATGAAAATAGCTATCTATCATCTATAATTATAATAATCATTATATAATATTAATATTAATATAAGTATATAAAATATAATAGGTAAGTATAGTTCTCAAAACCATAATAATAAATCAAAAATGTACCTCTTATATAATATTAATAATATTCACCAAATAACTCTCACAATAATAATGACTAACTAAATCATTATTGCATTATTATAAAAGTATTATAATACTCAATTCATTAACTTCTTCTGACACTATGACCAGTGACATCAAATTTAAATACCTAATACTTAACCTATTAACAGGGGATACTAATTTATATCCTATTTTAACAATGACTTCATTAAAATAACACTTACTTTCTAAAATATTATTTATATGGAAACTATGGTTTGTCCTTTATCATATAGGAAATGTAGTGAAATTAAATAAGTATTTTATTTAGTATGAGTTCAGGAAATTTTTACCAGTTTTCCCAGATTTCAAGCGTACACAGATCAAAGCTCATATACGTCTCATAAGTGTAACATGGGCGGGGTTCAATGGAGGTAGGCATATATTCTTTTTAATTTCTATAATATACAAAAATTAATATAGTTTTTATAATCTATATTCGTGTTTATAAATATTTAGAAGCATATAGATTTTATCTACCAGCTCAGAGTGTCTATCAATGCGAATATTTAAAAATACCAGAATAAATAATACTTTATCTAATATTTATAAAAGTATTAATAACCAATAACATATATATATTCATATTTAATAATTAATGACAGATAATATACGCTACGTAACTTTAATAGGTAATTGACATAACATCCAGGACATTAAAAAATGTTATTTTACTGTACTATACTATCAGTTTATAGTTTCATTTAAGGCTATGTTTTATTTTTATAAATAACATCTAAAACTATGCTACAAATAAATTTAAACACAAAACACTAATTCCTATAAACTCCCTACAGATTTATTTATATCTCTGTAATAGCTTCTCAACT
This sequence comes from Trachelipus rathkii, assembly GCA_015478945.1. Lineage (NCBI taxonomy): Eukaryota > Metazoa > Arthropoda > Malacostraca > Isopoda > Trachelipodidae > Trachelipus > Trachelipus rathkii. The sequence continues at coordinate 38,539 of JABUQX010061584.1, forward strand.
TAGAGTGTGCTAAAGGCAATGTTAGAGCATGAAAATTATATTGGCAGTCTCCTCACACTTGTCGTCCACATCGACAATTATCCTATCCTCTCAAAATGTGTTTCTTTACCAAAACTAGAGAGTGTAAGTGCTATAACGACATATCCTACTCTTTTTTCTTTAATATGGCTTCCACAGAATTTTTCTCCTTATAACGTAAGCTGACTTCCCACTCACCATTAATTGATATGCTCAATTTATTTCTCTCACAATTTAACTGATTCTCCAGAATTGTTCGACAAACTATATATAAACTTCAAAATAAAGCACATTCTGGCGTCTTATATATATATTTTTTTTTGAAATCAATATTATTGGAGATTTCAGCATTCGCTATAAACAATGGCTTTCCTCTATAGTTCTGAAGATACATACAGTATAGAGATCTAGTAAACTATTATACTCTATCCATAACGACTATGAGCAGGTGGTGCAGCTCTCTAGTCTCATCCCTGATTCTATTGGAGGTGAACCCAGTACACTAGACCTTTTACTACTATTTTATCCTTCTCGTTTTATTGTTAATCTATTTTCACTCCTATGTTCATTAAATCGAATTATTTCCTTGTCCTGTTTCTTGTAGTGATCCTATATATATATAATATAATATATATATCATTTTTTTTTATCTCTCTGGATATCATATATATATAATATATTATATAATATATATATATATAGTATATATATATATATATATATATATATATATATAATATAATATCATTTTTTTCTTATCTCCTCTGGAAGGCAAAGGCCAAAAGCAAAGTCAATTTAATGGCCGACAAGACCCGATACACGGCGTGTGAAAAAGTGAATGCCAAGGATGTTTTAAAAATGGATAAAAGGAGTTTGTATTCCAACTTTACCAGTGGAAAACATATCAAATTGAGCCTAACTGTTAAGCCTAGGTAGAAAGACGAGTTGCGCGAACTCTCCTCAAAGGAGGACGTATACGACTAGGAGGTTCAGAAGATCTAATATCCTAACCAGTGAAACAACAGCTCGAAGATAGGTAAGAAATAGGAGTTTAGAAGAGCAGGAGAGTTGGTAAGACGAAACACCATAAACTCTATCTTCTCTTGGCTTGCTGCTTGAGTGGAACCACCCTAGACTTGTGGGGAATATATCTTACAAGGGCGAACGACTCCCCTATAAAGAGCAAGCAACTGGGACTGCGTGAAGAAATTCTGAAGAGACCTATATATTATATATATAGTAATATATATATAATATATATATATATATATATATATATATATATATATAATATATAGTATAATATATAATATAATATATATATATATATATATATATTATATATATATATTAATAATAATATATATATATAATATATTAATATAATATAATATAAATATATATATAATATTATATATATATATATAATATATACTATATATAT
>JABUQX010061584.1:42500-47500 GCA_015478945.1 Trachelipus rathkii
GAAAAGGTCCTATATATTTTTGAATCGTGTCCGTTACCACTGAAATTGATTGTTCAGGATCATATCATCCTAGAAATATATTACAAAAAAAAAATAAAAAAATTCAAAACTGACGGAGTCCGTAAAAACAGATAAGGTCCTAATATATAATTAATAATATATATATATATAATATTATATATATATATTATATATATATATATATATATATATACTATATATATATATATCATATAATATATATATATATATATATATATATATATATATTTACTACGATTCGGTTTAGGACCCAATAGGTTCAGGTTATGATAAGTTTTGTTAAGTATACACTAATGTGTCTACTTAACAAATCTTATCATAACCTTAATGAGTTTTAGGATCTAAACCGAAACCATTAGATATGGCAACGCTTTTTTCGTTATGTATGGGTAGGGAAAATTTAAAAAAAAAACGATCGAAAAAAAATCGATTTTTCGTCATACTAACTGCAGCTTTACAATTATCCTCACATCTCCTAAGTTTCGATATCATGTGGTTTAAAATCTGCATTCCCACAAGTAAATATAATCTTTTGCTTCTGTTCTCTCATTTTAATGTTAGGAATATTGATTAGTAGAATGAAACGTTTTATTAAAATCTATTTTTTTAAATACCTTTCATGGTCAGTCACTGCGATTTTAAACTTTCTTTTCCAATCTAGGATACAAAAATGTTATTTTGGTGGTGACCGACCACTCGGCATATTAGCAACATGTTCTCGTCAAACTTTTGTACGATTTGTGCTGGCACGTTATCATGTTGTAAGCATATGATTATAAAGCGTACGGATCTAATAATTTCTCAAGCGTGTTTAAAAGCCAGACTAAGCCATCACGGACATACAACTCAAATCTTAACATCCATTGTAGAAATATAACTGCAAGCTAGGATTCTACCACCTTTGTATTTTACAGTAGGTAGAATACAGTCCAGGAGATGCGCCTTTCCTTGATAATTATTTGGTAGTAGGGGGCGGGTAACCGGTTTCCCATTTTTTTTCGGAGAACACAGCAAATGCATTAAAATGATGAATAAACGGGATCGGAAATGTCGGAGGGTGATATAATATTGTTTATTGATGTAGCGAATATCTATAGTTTACCCAAAAATCTATTCGATATACATGAACAACCTCCCTTTTGTGGGTTTCTTGTGGGACTAGATAAAAATGTAACACTACAATGACTCCATGTTTCAGATATAGTTGCCAGAATTTAAATATATATATATATATATATATATATATATATATATATATATATATATATATATATATATATATATATTTTTATATTTATATATATATATATATATATATATATATATATATATATATATATATATATATATATATATATATATATATATATATATATATATATATATATATATATATATATATATATATATATATATATACACTTTCTCTTTAAAAGGATGTTACATATACCGAAATATCGCTCAACACTAATCGATACCCATGCACTGTGACGTGTTAACTTGAAGTCCAATAGAAAAAGAGAAAAAGTTGCCACATGTTGCTTTTTATATCATGTTAATTTTTATATGTTAATTTTGTTTTAATTTTTTTTTATTTATTTTATTAAGGGGCTCGAGCCGACGGTGGGACAGAGGGGGGGACGAAGTCCCCCCCGTCGGCTGAGGCCGAGAGACCCTGACTCTTTGACATCTTGGCGATTTAATCTTGGGTATTCCTTTAGTTTTAAAAAAAGAAAAAACTTATTGGCAACCTTGTCGTTCTATTGCCTTGAAATAATAGAAAAAAAATCGATTACATCGCTCGTTCGATATATATCGGTTAACATCCTTTAAAGCGAAAGTTCTATATATATATATATATATATATATATATATATATATATATATATATATATATATATATATATATATATATATATATATATATATATATATATATATATATATATATGGGCATGGTTTACATTCTGGCCGCAGTCGATATTTTTATGTATTCAAAATCGATTGTCGATATATCGAGATCGCTTAAACCCATTCGCTAAATATCAAGACTTGTAAACAAAGCAGTCGACCATTTTACAAACTATAGTCGTAGAACTAACACGTTGTTTTATTGGTGTTCAAACTTAAATTTAAACATTTATTTAGTGACTTTTAAATATTAAATTATGTGGTGATTGTATAAATATTTGTAATGACAAAGCACTTAACAGCATTTTGTTAACAATTTTTAAGCAAACTAGCTAAAAAATTTATATTCTAATGGAAAAATTTTATTCAAACAAGGCCCAAGTAATTGACTATCTTATAAACTACCTTAAAATAGTACGTATTTTATTATATATATATATATATATATATATATATATATATATATATATATATATATATATATATATATATATATATATATATATATATATATATATATATATATAAAAAAAATATACAATTATACATTTTTGGAATCCTTGAAATTTTAGTTAAAAAAAAGAAAAAAAAAAAAAAATTAAACAAAAATTGGCTATTTTTTTGGGGGGGTGCTGGGACATAGTATATATATATATATATATATATATATATATATATATATATATATATATATATATTTTATATATATGTATATATACATATACATATAGAGCGCATTTGTAAAGGTATTACGGCAATGTAGGGGCTCGAGCCGACGGGAACACGGGGGACGTTTCCATACCCCGTAGGGACAGAGGAACCCCCGCGACACCCAAATACCAAGAGCGGGGGTTCGGAGACCCTCCCCGGAGGAAGGGAATTAGTCATACCCCGTAGTTCCCCGGAAGGCCGAGACCCCGACTCCTGCCATCGGTGCGGTATACCCTTTGGGTATTCTTTAGTTAAAAAAACAAAACAACATTTAATAGAAAGTCTATTTATTTTAACGAGTAACCAATAAAATGTCTCTAAATAGGCTTTCTAATCATATTACTATAATTATTAACAATATTTTTTATTATATATATATATATATATATATATATATATATATATATATATATATATATATATATATATATATATATATATATATATATATATATATATATATATATGTTATATATATATATATGGATAGATATCGCTAGATATCGGTATTTATCGATATCGTTTTCGTAGTGCGACACACGTTCTAGACATTTACCATATATATATATATATATATATATATATATATATATATATATATATATATATATATATATATATATATATATCTATATTATATATATATATATATATATATATATATATTGAAACCTCGATATTAATTATAATACTTTGTTGCCGTTTTTTTGTGGTTTCATTTATGAAGGCTTCGGTTATGATAGATATCGTACATTAAACCACTTTATTACAATAATTATTTTATATTATTATTATTATTATTATTATTATTATTATTATTATTATTATTATTATTATTATTATTATTATTTATTATTAATTATTTATTAGTAACTATTATTTTTTATTTATTATTTATTAATTATTATTATAAATATATATATATATATATATATATATATATATATATATATATATATATATATATATATATATATATATATAACTACTTATATATATATATATATATATATATATATATATATATATATATATATATATATATATATATATATATATATATATATATATATATATATATATATATTTATATATATAATATATATAATAATATATATATATATATATATATATATATATATATATATATATAATATATATATATATAATAACTAATAACATTAATATATATATGTATATATTTATTTTTATTATATATACATATATATATATATATATATATATATATATAGGCCCTGTTATGTTTAAGACTCCGTCAGTTCTTTTTGATTTTTTTTTTTGTTTTTAACATTTTTGTATGCTAACAATGAATTTCAGTGGTGATGGACGTGATTCAAAAGTTTAAAAATATTTTAAATAATTAATTAAAATCACATTTATATCAATAAAATTTTAAAATGAAATATCTCGAAAAGTACGACACTTACAGAAAAGCAGTCAATTACATATTTGAAATCTGCGTATAAAACTTACAAAAATGTAAAAAACAAACAAAACAAAAAAATATTTTTTTCATAAATGAAATATCTCGAAAAGAACGACACAAAAACAATTCCATATTTGGAATCAGCGTGCAAAGAGCTTGTTACAAAAATGTAAAAAAAAAATTAAAAAAAAAAATTAAAAAAAAAAAAAAAAAAAAAAAATTTAGGGGCTCCAGCCAACGGGGGAAAAGAGGGGGTTTTCCATACCCGTAGGGAAAGGGGGGAGGAACGCGACACCCAAATACCAAAGGCGGGGTTCAGGAGACCCTCCCGGAGAAATAGTCTATCGACTACGAAAGGCCGAGACCTCCCTGCCGTCTTGCGGTTTTACCCTTGGGTATTCCTTTAGTTAAAAAAAAAAAAATTTAAAGCTGACGGATTCGGTCTTAAAACGTAACTGGTCCTATATATTTTGAATCATGTCCGTCACTACTTAAATTGATTGTTAGGATCATATACTAGAAATATATAAAAAAAACAAAAAAAAAACCAAAACTGACGGAGTCGTAAAACATAACAGGTCCTATATATATATATATATATATATATATATATATATATATATATATATATATATATATATATATAATATATATATATATATATATATATATATATATATATATATATATATATATATATATATATATATATATATATATAGGCCAGCGTTTAGTATATCCGTCATATGTATCTTAAAAACTATTAATGCTACAGTAAAACGGAATACATTGGTGGAATGCTGGTCCAATTTTAGTACGGAAAATGTAAAAAAAAAAAAAAAAAAAAAAAAAAAAAAAAAAAAAAAAAAAAAAAAAAAAAAAAAAAAAA
>JABUQX010061584.1:55000-62500 GCA_015478945.1 Trachelipus rathkii
AAGTTCTATCACTAGCATGCTTATTATTACAGTCAGTATTCCTAACATATTTATACCTATTATCATAATATGCGGTTCTATTATAATTATAATTATTATAATTACCATTATGATTTACATGTCCATTATTATAATTATTACTATAGTTTGCAACCCTAGTCCATTTATAAACATTATGATTAATATTTCTATATTGCCTATAATTATAATTATTAAAAGTATCTCTTCTGTAACATGCATTTTTAAAATTATTAGAGTAATGATTTCTTCTTCGACAGAAAACATTCTGCTCTCCCCCCGGATATTTCGGATAACCCCCATAAGTAAACCCCCCAAAATTCCTGTAACGAATACCAGCAAAATGTCTGTAATTATGGCTATAATTCCTACCGTTATTATGATTATTATTATTATAATAATAATATCTTCTATTATTATAGTTATTATTATGACTATCATTATAATGATCATTGTAAAAATTATTTCTACTAAAATTATTATGATTATTATTATAAAACCATTTTCTACTATTACCGTTATTATTGTGACTATTATTATAATGACTATTATAAAAGTTACTTCTAAAATTGTTACCTCTAATATTAAAATTTTTCCGTCTAAAGTAAGTATTTCGCCACGTGTTTATTCCCCCCCTTTGGCCCGTTGTTGGAACCAGAGAGGAGCTTCTACGTTTCCCTGTATTAAGTCTTGATCGTCAATGTTGATTGTAGATTTCCTTGAATTCTCGCATATTGTCTTCATTAGGTTTTTGATTGTTCCAATTAGAGAAATCATTTCTTCCGTCGTTTTTCTCTGTATCGCTATCAGGTGGTCTATCTTGTTTTCGTGAGTTGAAGATTCTCCTTGTCCATTTTGAGAAAAGTTGTCTTCTTCTCCCATTCCCCCATTTTGGGGAACCTCGTGAGGGATAAGTGAATTGGGGTTCGAGATTTCAGGCCAAGTGGTAACAGTCATCTTGCTTCTTGTTTCAATTTTGGGCGAATTTTTAACGGTTTTCCTTCTTCTTCTTGGGAGATTTGGAATTGATATATATTTTTTTTGTAGTTTGAATTGTTTTATTTTATTTTGTATGTTTTTTGTGTGTGTCTGTGTTTTGATCGGCACTTTTTTCTCGCTTCACTGATTAAAATTTTGTTTATTATGATTTTGCGTTTGTTTCACTTCACTTTTGTATATCAATGTTTGTTTGTTCGTCACTCTGGGGTCACCATTCTTTGTATCAACCCTTTGAGAAGTTAGATACAGTGATAATGAAAAGGGGTAATCACTTTTTATTTTTATTTCTAAGACTAATTAAATCAGGTAGTAAATAATAGTATCAATGTTTAAGAGTTAACACAATGGGCCAGTTCACAGTTATTAATAATATTGGTGAAGGTTAACATCATAATTTTATAATCAAAACACAATTTTCCGGCCCCTTAACAAGCCGAAGCTTAAAAATGCGACCTCTCTTCTTGTAACAATGAGGTCTTACTTTAATGCATCTCTCTTCTTATGATACGAGACGCTAACTGACTCTTATTCCCTTCTACCCCGGGCATTCCGCTTGGACTCACGTTTCCGTGGCAGTCCATTACATTTGAAAGTGCCCTCACAAAAGAATCGTTAAATATTTCTCTTATACAATGAAATAATAATTAAAATTTAATGTACGGATGCATATATCAAGTACTCAAAGAAAAGAAAGAGAAAAACCTCACATATATATATATATATATATATATATATATATATATATATATATATATATATATATATATATAAATATAATTATATATATATATATATATATATATATATATATATATATATATATATATATATATATATATATATATATATATATATATATATATATACTATACTATACTTATATATAACTAATATATAACTGTATATATATATATATATATATATATATATATATATATATATATACATACACGTATGTGTGTGATGTGTATGTGTATGAGCATTAATGTTCGTTAATATGTTATAGATTTTTAGTTCATAATCATTGGAAAAGATTAACAAATTAAATGCAAATTGATTCCTTTATTGAAAAATAAATCATAGATTTGTTATAAGAGTATTGAAATATTATACAACTTCTTGACTCTCTCTCTCTCTCTCTCTCTCTCTCTCTCTCTCTCTCTCTCTCTCTCTCTCTCTCTCTCTCTCTCTCTCTCTCTCTCTCTCTCTCTCTCTCTCTCTCTCATGTATGAGGTGGATGCGCCGATTTAGAAGAGATTAAATTTAATATAATCAATGTTTTTATTTTTTTGTCTTATTATTTAATTATAATTAATCTTTTTTTTATGCTAATCGCTCGTCGACTTTTCTCTTTCTTCTTATTTTAGAGACTTTTGTTAATAATTTTGATCGATTGTGTAACGAATGTAATTTTGAATCGGACGCGAATGGTGAAGGATTCTGGTTCGATATCCTATCCTGGGGAGAAACTCTTTAGAATAGTTATACTCTTCGATGAAGGACCAAAGCCTGATTCAGGAGTGAACTTTTTATAATAAAGAAGCAAAATCATTTAAGGTTATTGCAAGTTCTTTGGAGTTAGAATTGAAATCGGGTTGGGAAGCCTTCTCGGAATCGGAATCATAATTGGGACTGAAAGTGATCGGAATCGGAATTGGAACCGAAATCCCACAATAATCGGATCCGGAATCGGAATCCAAAACAAGTGGAACCTGAACCAGGACCGAAATCGCGGAATCCAAAAAATTCTGAATTTGAATGGGTACCAGAAATCCAAAATAATTAGAATCTTAATCAGAATTCCAAAATAATTGATACCGAAATCGGAATCAGAATTCCAAAATAATCGAAACCGAAATCCAAAATAATAGGAATCTGAAATCCATAATAATGGGAAACGGAATTGGAATCCAAAAAAATCGAAGTAAGAATCAGAAATCGAAAATAATCGAAGTAGGAATCAGAAATCTAAAATAGTCGGAACCGAAATCCAAAATAATTGAAATCGGAATCACATATCCAAAATAATCGGAACCGGAATCGGAATCCAAAATAATCGAAGTAGGAATCAGAAATCCAAAATAATCGAAACCGAAATCCAAATTAATCGGAATAAAATATCCATAATAATCGGAACCGGAATCGGAATCCAAAATTATAGAAGTAAGAATCAGAAATCAAAAATAATCGAAGAAGGAATCAGAAATCCAAAATAGTCGGAACCGAAATCCAAAATAATTGAAATCGGAATCAGATATCCAAAATAATCGGAACCAGAATCGGAATCCAAAATAATCGAAGTAAGAATCAGAAATCCAAAATAATCGAAACCGAAATTCAAATTAATCGGAATAAAATATCCATAATAATCGGAACCGGAATCGGAATCCAAAATTATAGAAGTAAGAATCAGAAATCAAAAATAATCGAAGAAGGAATCAGAAATCCAAAATAGTCGGAACCGAAATCCAAAATAATTGAAATCGGAATCAGATATCCAAAATAATCGGAACCAGAATCGGAATCCAAAATAATCGAAGTAAGAATCAGAAATCCAAAATAATCGAAACCGAAATCCAAATTAATCGGAATCAGAATTCCATAATAATCGGAACCGGAATCGGAATCCAAAATAATCGAAGCAAGAATCAGAAATCGAAAATAATTGAAGTAGGAATCAGAAATCCAAAATAATCGGAATCGGAATCCAAAATAATCGAAGTAGGAATCAGAAATCCAAAATAATCGAAACCGAAATCCAAATTAATCTGAATCAGAATTCCATAATAATCGGAACCGGAATCCAAAATAATCGAAGCAAGAATCAGAAATCGAAAATAATCGAAGTAGGAATCAGAAATCCAAAATAATCGGAATCGGAATCCAAAATAATCGAAGTAGGAATCAGAAATCCAAAATAATCGAAATCGAAATCCAAATTAATCAGAATCAGAAATCCAAAATATTCGGAACCGGAATCCAAAATAATCAAAGTAGGAATCAGAATCCAAAATAATCGAAATCTGAATCAGAAATCAAAAAAATCGGAACTGGAATCAGATAACTTTATAACTGACTGCACAGCACTAGAGTCTGGCCTTATGACATCATAAAATAATAAGATAAGATAATAGAATATAAATAGAAAACCCTCAACTACTCATTAAAGAATTTAATCTTTCAAAAATTTATCTCAAAATTATTTCCATAAATAATATTTTGATGACATTAAAACTTTATTCATTTTTGTTTCGAAATAAAAAGTATTTTGGTTAAATATATATTTCAATTAATTTTATTATAAAAATAAAACTTAATATATCCCATTAAAATGAACATAAAACATTAAAGAATTAATCAATAAATTTTCTTTTATCCTTATTTTATGAACACTTCTCTCAATTTTATGAACAGGATTTTTTAATTATATTTTCAAAATGAAAAAAAATATAAGCAAGATTATATATATATATATATATATATATATATATATATATATATATATATATATATATATATATATATATATATATATATATATATATATATATATATATATATATATATATATATATATATATATATATATATATATATATATATACACATACATATACTTACTTTGTCACCCTCTCTCTATTCCCAAGAAACGGGCTATCTCGAGAAATTGTTTGTGCCACCAAAGCAGGACGGGCCCAGACAGAGAGATCCGTTAGAAAAAGCGTGTTGAAGTTGTGTCTGATGCCAGTTAAATCACAGCAATCTAGCAAGAGATGTTATATGTCGCCTTTACTCTGGGAAAAATATCTTGACAGTAGGGAAAACTTGTGCTTTACTGATTTAAAATTTACATTCTTGAAGAGAGGAATGATGCCCAGATAGAAAACCGGACAGTATTATGCTAGTCTGGTCTGTTTGTCCAAAGTTTGCTCAGTAGGGGATATTTCTGTTAAACGTGGTTGAAGCATGGTATTATTTGGACATGCGGAGATCGTTCTTACAGTTAATTCTATATGAATTTATTTAGTAAAGGGAGTATCTGGAAGTGGGGGGGGGGGAATAGCATGTTGCACATGTTAGAATAGTATAATACTGGTGTGATTTTTCCCTTCTTGGTGCGGGGGGGAGGGGGTTGCTGTAATGCCTGATGCAGGGGGGTCATGTATTGAGAGTGATTCATTGCAAAATTGACAGCCTACCATGTCAAGATGGGCTTTAAGAGGAGAATTTTTTTTTTAGTTAATAGATGATGGGTGAGTGTGAAGGAAAGGCAGCCTGTTATTATTCTGAGAGCTTTATTTTGGACTGTTCCTAGTTTCTGAATATTGGATGGCGATATTGTGATGCATAATCTACAGACGAGCGAATGTATTGCCAGTATACTATTGGGAAAGTTTCTTTGTTAGTCTAAGTTTGTTTCAGTTAGTGTTTTGTGTTATGTGTGTCTCTTGAAGATATATTTTTGATGTGGGGGCTGAATGTCATATAGTTATCAAAGGTCAAACCTAGGATTGTGGGTTGTTTGTTGAGAGGAAATCTGTTGTTTGATAGGAATACTGCTGAGTGGATATTAGATTATTTTCAGCCTGGTGTTAGTAAGGTAATAGTGGACTTTTGAAGTGATGAAGTCATTCTTAGCCATTGTTTCAGTTGATTTATATATTGTTGTAGTTCTCTTCAAGCCATATTTATAGAGTGATTTTGAGCTGTGATTGTTGATTGTTAGATCATCAACATAACTATTAATTTTTATGGAAGGGAAAGTAGGATGAGGGTTTATTTGGTTTTAATATTGATATTATATTTGCATGATTTCATAAAGGTGGTGGAGTGTTGATTTGCCATGCAACGTTAAATATTTGTGTTAGGGATGTGGTAGCATTGGTTACTAGGTGTTTGAGGTGAATATTGGATATATGGTCGGATCCAACTGCTAGTGAGTTTTTATGGTATTTAATGTTGAATACTTCAAAGCAGGAATTTTTGGTTTAAACCAATTAAAAACTAGTTTTTTTTTTTGTTTTCTAATAAAAAAAAAATAATTAAATAAGTTCTCTAAATGAAAGTATATATCTAGTACGTCCTAATTATATGTTTATATGGTACATAAATGGGAGGTAACCCTTAGTAATTCAACTGTAAAAAATCATAGGATAACACTGATGAGCACTCTTCGCTAATTTTTTCCATAGGTTTTTATTTAATTTTCACTATTAATTATTTTCTATGCTAAGTAAGTTTTTTTTTCCAAAAAACATATATTTTGACTTTGTTTGATAAATAAATAGTTGGCAAGAAATTAAATAGTTATTTTAATTTACACTTAATTTTGGCACGAAATGAATAATATTCTCGTTATTCTAATTAAATTTTAAAGAAATGTGACGAAGAATTATGATTTCCTTTTGCTATTAAAGTAATAATGCTATAATCTTTCAGCTTTTAAAACGTTTTGAAGTGATGTTTTATTTTCAGTTATTAATTAAAATTCTTTAAGTGGTAATCTTATATAATTAAAATAGTGCATTACGCATTGCGGAGGATAAAATCGTATTATAGGTGATCTCGAAGACAAGTAAGACTATCTTCATTCACTAGCATTGTTGTCAATTGAAAAGCTTTGCTTTATGACTTAAAAATTCGTTCGACATTTTATGATGAGGTGTGATACAGAAGTTTGTATTTGTTCGTGTAAAATTCAGCATAGCAGTTAAGTCTAGATCAGAGAGTTAAAGCGAGAAAGGACGAAACTGTTTGGAATGTTAGTCACATGAATTCTCCTCAAAGAAGGAGGTATAGGACTAGAAAACTTAAAAGAGCAATGTAAATTGTAATAACAATAGAATAAGGACAGTAATGCAACAGTTCGATGGCTAGAAAGATTAGAAAATTAATTCCTCCAGCAGAAAGGAATGCTGTAGTTGATAGACAGTGAGGAAACAGCTACCCTACCCAAGGCAGGGTGCAAGATAACTTCAGCACTCTCCACCTTCTTAGTGTTAAGCCCAGAGAGTGTAGAAATAAAATTATAATGAGTTGAAAGGAGTCGGAGAGAAAGAACGGCTCTGAAACTGCCTAGAGTGGAATTAGAGGGAAAGGTTTCAGTAGTATCGGGGTCATATTGGAGCAAGGTGCAAGCCAACCCATAAACCCTACGGCCACCACATTGTTTCCTGAGGTGAATTTTACCTGCCCCTTGACCTTTTGGAGGCTTGACGCCCGGCTATGACCTTTTGAGACCCTAATTTTCTAGCCCTAATTTTTAGCAACCCTAATTTTTTTTGGCAGCCGTAATTTTTGGCAACCCTTTTTTAGCAACCTTCGAAGAAGGGTTGCGCCAGGCGGTTGCGTAGCAACCGTCGTACAATATTACCCCTCTATTTACCCCCTCCTAATTTTTCGTCCATGGGTCATTTTTTGCCCACGGTGATTTTTGATGTGTCTTTAGGGGCTTAGCCCTTTTTTGATGTCTTAATCCTGGGC
>JABUQX010061584.1:72500-75765 GCA_015478945.1 Trachelipus rathkii
ATATATATATATATATATATATATATATATATATATATATATATATATATATATATATATATATATATATATATATATATATATATATATATATATATATATATATATATATATATATATATATATATATATATATATATGAGAGAGTTTGATTATGAAAATTGAGTTTAAAGATTGGGAGGGGGAGAAATTCGAAAAAGTATGGGGATAAATCCCCTTGTGCTGTAAATATGTTCAATACTTAATTAAAAAAGAAAATTGTTACTACAGTTTTTTTTATATTTGATAAACATGATTTTGATCTCATTAATTCTCATTTTCAAATGTGCAAAACAACCATTTCTACTTTTAAAGCAAACTTGGTTTAGTAATTACTATAATCAAACCATGGTTGGATTATTTTTTTTTAATTAAGTTTTAAATTTATTCTACTTATTTATATTTCCTTAAATTTAATTAATATATTTTAAAATGTGCTCCGATTCTCAATTAAATATGCCAGAAGTAACCTTCAAAATACTGTCTAGATCACTAGATTACATGAAAAACGTAATTCATAATCCCCTTTTTTTTATTTTATTTATATTTTAGCAAATTTTATTTACTTACAATCATAAAAATAAAATAAAATTTGGTAACTAAAAATATCACAAAAGAAAACGCAAACCTTCTCGTAGTAACATTTACGTTTAACATTTTCGAGTAATTTAATTCCTTCAGGTTCTATTATTTCTTTATTTAAAACTTATTTGCTTTTTATTAAATTTGTTACTATTTACAATATATTTTAAGCATTTCCAGAAAGTTTCGGAAAAATCAGGACCGGAGGGCCATTTTAATAAGATCCTATATGCCAGTTGGGAGTACGAGGGGCGGAGCCCCCTGGAGACAAATGTTCAATTCGTGTCCCTGCATTGACAATATATTTGAAATCTAAAAATAACCCGTTAAAGAGAATAATATTGCTTATGGTGATTATTAATAATAAACTGTTATTACACATTTTAACTAATTTATTACATTTATAGTTTATTGTATCAATATATATATATATATATATATCTATATATATATATATAGTATAATATATATATATTATAGATATATATAATATAATATATAAATATATATATACTATTATATATAATTATATATATAGATATATATATATATATATATATATTATATGATTTAGGGACGTGGCCGAATATCGGTCAAGTATTCGGTATTCGGCTATTCGGCCAAAAACCGACTATTCCGGTACTTCGGCTTTTCTGCGAACTATTCGGGCCGAATATTGAGCTTTATTAACAATAAATTACGTCAACATAAGGGAAACTTATTTCAATTTAAAATTGAAATTTAGAAAGCTTATTTTCCAAAAAAATACAAAATAGCCCACCAATTTTGTAAGCCAAAATGGCGAAAATCTTTGTCATTTGTAAGATCCTATAAGGGCTTTGACATTTTCAATATCTTAAAAAATACGAATTATGTTAAGTGATACTGATTAATGGACACAACTATGTAGCTGGTATAAGGAGATGCGGTTGCTATCAATTTCATGTTTTTTTTCACATGTTGCAACTATGCAATCACGATTCAATATTATGTCTAGAAGTCTGTTAAAGATATTTCAATTTACTGCGGCAGAAGCATATCTCATCATTTCCCATTCAGCAACGCAGCGCAAGCTAAAACTTTACCGTCACTGAATATCAAACAGCATAAAAATTAATTTAAGAACGTTTCTACACGCTGGACAGAACTATGATATGCTGAAAAGAATTGTTTGAACAAAAAGTCCTATCCATCTACGTTGGCTGGAGCAAATTCAGAAATGTTGACTGATTTCAGTGCGCAAAAAATATTCCATTTACTGACATTTAACAACTCACTAAAAAACAAGCATTAAATCGTGAAGTACCGTCCGCCCAAGTGTCCTCCAGCTTTTAGCATAAATCTATTTAAATAAGGCAATCTAATAGCAGAAAGCTTTAGTGGAAATAATCTACACTCGTTTGAAGGCTTAAGAAACAGAGAAAAACGACTTTTAGTTTCTATGTGATAATCTTGTGTGTAGCTACTTTCTTATATCGCGATTCAAGCTAATTTTTCACATGAATCAAGAATCAGTAAAAAATATGGTCGTTGAGGCAGGGAAAGAAATGCATGAAAATTTGCTCTGACTCTTCTGCTGACGATGATTCACCTAGTGGGGAAAGTGAAGCTGAAGGTTCCATTTTCACTTCTTTAATGAATTGTTTTAAAAAAATTGTGGCATCAAAATCGTCATAGAGAAAGAAAGTGAGAGTGAAAAAAGTCAGTCCCCATTCTTCTGACGATGTGATTATTTACATAAAAGTAAAACTACATACGGAATTACATCAAGAATAAACAATATATAAGTTTGCCTACTTGACCAGTGAAGACAATGACTATCCTTCAAGTTTGGTGGAAAAAACCTGGAAATAGTTATGAATTTTGAAAAAAAACTGCAATAAAATACTTTTCAGCTCCACCGTCCATCAGTCGAAAGTGAAAGAATATTTTAGAACAGGAGGAAATATTTATGAAGCCAAAGAAATAGGTTATCCCCTGAAAAATGGAGAACTGCTAAGTGTGTCATTTTAACCTTGGGGGAGCTTAATCAAATGAAGTTTAGTTTAATATCTTTAACTACTAAACTTTTCAATTTTCATTTAGTTATTTTTAATATGTTACTTTCTCCTATTTCAAAAATATTTTTTACTTAAGGGTTTATTTACTTTCTGTATATAACACTGGTAACATAAACTTCTTTGACGGGGTTTCGCATTGATTGAGTGTCTGATTCCAGAAAAATGTAATCGGGTTTTTGCATATCACATCGCATTTCTGAGATATATATTGTGTATAACACAGATTTGTAAAATTTTATGATTTTTACCTTTTTTCAAGAGGGTCTATCACAATTATTGATATATATATAATATATATGATATATATATATATATAATTTATATATATATATATATTATCTATATATATATTATATATATATATATATATATATATATCATATTAATATATATATATAGTATATATATATATGTATGTATTGGATATATGAAAAGAGAGAAACAAATCGCAATGATATGATTACATGCTTGATGATATATTACAACATATAATTCAACTATGAATAAAGAGTAATATGGGACAACACTGAATGTAATAGAAGGAATAGGTTTAGTTAATGTAAACATTCCTACGATGGTAGTAA
>JABUQX010061585.1:7500-19410 GCA_015478945.1 Trachelipus rathkii
TTAGATTGGTGAAAATTGATTATTGAATGAGTCGTTATCAATGGCGAGTGCTCAGAATGGGCGAATGTTATTAATTCACGGTGTTCCCCAAGGATCTGTCCAGTGCTCAACACTGTTTATATATATAGTATATATATATATATAGTATATATATTATATATATATATAAATATATATATATATTATATATATATATATAATATATTATATATATATTATATATAATGATATATATAGTTCAGAGCGCCCGCAAAGCAACATCATGTAACTAAAAAAACTAAAACAGCTACAGGAAAATAAGTAACATTTTATTAATCAAGAGAACATTTTTATCGATGAAATTAAAAAAAAATAACGCTTTTTGAAAAATTTAAAATTATTAAAATGTTGGAAAACTGTATGATAATTATCGTTTTTTGAGAAGTACGAAGGAGCTCTGGCTAGTCGGAGGGAGCGCGAAAAGTTGCCAAATGTTGATTTTTTAACTAAAAGATATCCCAAGGGGTAACACCACAAAGATGGACAAGTCGGGTTTCTCGGCTACCGGGGACGACGGGGCCTCTGTCCCTCCGTCCGGCTCGAACCCCTAAAAAGAAAATAATAAAAAATTAACATTTTTCCCCAGAGCATAATAAAAAAAAATATTCTGGTAACTCTGCTCTCGTACTACTGCACGAAATGGAAGGTTGATGAGAGCGTTCGCTGCCAGACCTAAGATGATACTATATTTAAGGTGTTATTAATAATATTAGAATAAAAATACATTTTTTTTTAAGTTTCCAATTCGATGAAATTTCATTCTTATTGAAAAATGTTCTATTTATTTTTTCCTGTAGCTGTTTATAGTTATTTAGTTTTACATGCATGTTGCTTTTCGGGATGATGGCCATATACTATATATATTATATATTATATATAAATATTTATATTATATATATATATATAGTATATATATATATAATATATATATATATATATATATTATATATATATATTATTATATATATATAAGAAAGAGGGTATTGGTTTGAGCAATATATTTCGAAATATACAGACGATACTAAACTTGGAAATTGTTTAAATTGAGAGAAAAATTATCAAGTACTCCAAAGGAATTTGAATAAGATTGCCAATTGGTTAAAATATATTGCAAATGAAATATAATACCGCTAAACGTAGGGTTTTACATTTTGGGAGTAGGAACGGTGGAGAAAGGGATCTACGAGTATTGCTTTATAAGGATTTTAAATATGCAGCAGGATGTGCTGAAGCTTCTAAGAAAGTTAATAATAAAGCTTAAGAATTTTTTTTCCAGAAATTTTGAATATAAATCTAAACTCTTTTAACTTCTCTTTATAAAACGATAGTCAGACCTCATCTGGAATATGCTATGAAGTTTTGGGGTCCATACCTCAATAGGGAAACATAGGAAAAATCAAAAATATTAAATGAAGAGCAACCAAATTAATATCAGAATTGTGAGGTAAGTCATACGAGCAACAATTACGAGAACTAGATAATATACCTATAGAAGTTTTCAAAATACTAAATAAGTTTGACAACATTGATTACATTATGATATGATTTCAAATACGTAACTCGTAAGTCGTAAGAACGGACATAAATTTTCTCATAAACAATTTTATTCTAATATAGCAAAGAATTTCTTTTCGTAAGACGTAATTGTTAAGCGAAATGGCCTTTCTATGAAATTAGATAGAGAACAATGGGAATAATTAATCACTCAAGAAAAGAGACGCACATCTTAAAGATATTAGTCTATGATCTTCTAATTCATCTTGAACTTCTAGTTCAACTTCATTTTTTACTTTATTTTTTACTTTAATAATATATGGATATTATGAAATGTGGACATGTTACAACATTACTCACACTCAGTAAGATAAAAATCCTCTACCATCACTTAGCAACCTAGTATCCCTTTATCATCCTCACAGCAACGATTTAACTGCATCTCACCCAGTCTCCAACCTTTAGTGCCATATCATCAATTTTCCTACTAATCCTCTGCATACATCCTCGCTCCCATTTTATTAAACACATATATTCAAGCTAAGTATATTTAAATTCAGTAAACTTTGTTCCAGATAGTCTCAACCATCTTAACATAACTTCACTCACACTTAGAGCGCACGGTACTTCTCCTCAGAGGTCACATACATATACACTATAAGCGCGAGTCTTATCGTTTAACTTTCAAACCACTTATCTTTGTTATCCTCTAGATATAAGAACATTAATACAACCTATGATTCTAGCCAAATCTGTTCTAAACTAGTAAACTCAGTCAAACTGTATTTAAATGATTCATCCAACAACACATAATGGACTTATATTTCGATATAATATATAGGTAGGTAGTATATATGAGAAAATCCTCCCTCTCTACCATTATTCTTATCTATTTACTAACTTCTATCACCTTATGTCCTCACTCATATATCACTAAACCTAATCTTAATATCTTTTCATAAATCACTCAATTCCACCATATACAGATATGTAATTATTGGCAAAGAGACTAATTATATATATCCACAACCGTCTGAGTCCTTTGCTTCCGCTTAATTAAATATTAAAATTAAATCTATATTTATAGCTCGGCGTATTTTATATCTTACATTTCACGACTTCACTATCGTCAATTAACATTCTTTTTGAATTTACTATTCAGAAGCTTAAACCACCATAACACCTAATATATGTATTCACTACTAACTCAATGCCATATAGATTCTCATACCTTAATCCTAATTTATAAATATTATATAACGCCTGTTTGTCATAAAACATAAATCCCTTAAATACAATTTTAAAATTATCTTCTCACTACTCATTATCCCAATTCATATTGTTTCAATGTACCAGTATAATTGAATCTCAACATCGACTAATATCCTTCTACTAACACTTAATAACGAAACCTTATTATCTTTTCCATCAAATTTTAGTTCTTCACTTCATAATCGATCGCACACTATCTTTTTGACGCAATAATATTCATAACTATAATATTACTTATACTTTACCTACAATACCATCTAATAAACTAATTACTCTATATATTATTTCCAATTTTGCTGATATATACTTTTCTTGTAGTTACCCATTTTTTAAACCCTTTTTACCTTTGTCCTTACTAAAAACCGTACTAATATTGACCTCCTCCAATCCCTCGGCAAACTATATCCCCTCTCATATATACTCTCGTATAAAGTTGTGTGTATACCCCACTTGACCTTCCCAATATTGGCCGTGTGAAATCGAGCGTATCTCAAGCTCTAATATTAAGTTATATAAATATTATATTAAATTATAATATAATATTAATTATTAAATATATATATATATAATATATATATATATATATATATATTTAATATATTATATATATATATAATAATATATATATATATTAATATATATATATTATATATAATATATATATATATAATATTAATATATTATATATTATATAATTATATGTGATCCTATATATATGGTTTCGTAGATGGTATGATTTTTGAAGAGAGTTGAGATGGATATGAGTGAGAATAGATATATATTGTGGGGTGTGTTAAATAGGTACTTGTGTTGAAGTAACGTACGATATGAGTAAGGTTTATGGTTATGAATCGGGATCAAGTTCTCCTCGGTCTGTGAAAGTTTATGACTAGATGGTGAGACAGGCTGGAAAAAGTGAACTGACTTTACTATATTATAGGAATCATATATATAAATAAATATATGGTATTGAATGCCTAAAGTAATATTTACTAGCTATAGAGTCAGGTAACAATACCTCAGTGACATAAGTATACGTATTGATAGAGAATCATAGATTGATGAGTGTGATAGAGTAAGAGAGTGACGTTATTATATTAGATATTAGGTGACAAGGTTATATAACAGTGATAATTTTAATTGTACTGATCTAGCATGTATGATTCATAAATTTCATTTTACTACTCTGTGAGTATTTAGTCTACTCATTTATTTATATTGTGATATTTACTATATTAGTATCTAATTGAGTTAGATATTATACTATTATATTATGTATGAGACGCGAAGGGCAAGGCCACTCACTCGCAGAGTGGTCAGTAAGAGTTAGGATATGATGAGAATTGCAGGAAGGAGGTCTTGTTGAGCACTAAGTTTTTAATCCTATGGTGGAATGGAAAATGAGTCACTCAAGATTAGAGAGTTGCTGCACAGTGCTATTAGCGTCGTATGGTATTCTCGTTGTTAGGAGAGTTGTAGTAGTTATGTAGTATGTAACTCACGCTCACTCCGCCCACGAAGGATTAGAAATCGTATTTATCAGTTACAATTAAGTTTTTCGAGAGTGGACTCTATGAGAATGTATGTGATAGGATGTTGAAGAAATAAGAAAATGTATGTTATTCGAACGTATGTATTCAAGAGTTGTGATAAAGCTGAGTGTAAAGGGACTACACGCGAGAATAATTGGAAGAAGATATGTGTTTAAATTAGAATGATTGGTTGTAGGAGTCTCAATTGCATAGAGATTATGTAATGGATGCTATTAGATTTAGAATTGGTTAACTGAGGATGTATAGTAGTTGTGTCCGATGTTGATTATGTACTTGGACGCACACTAGTCACCGCTGGTAAGAATGGTAGAGCCGAGAGAGAGTGCCGTTATTGTAATCATGCAATAATAGAATGTCTGGAGGATAGTATATATGGGTAGAGTGTTGGCAGTGCGTGTGGAGATAGAAATGATGTATAATGGAGGAAATGAGTAGATCAAAAATGGCAGGTTATTGTAAGGTGTGTATGGTTGTGGCACCTGGGCCAAGGGATGAACCCAACATTTGGCGAGAATTGCTATTAAGTAATGAGGACGCGCGGAGTCCCGTGAAGAGGTAGGAAGTTCTTCGATATGTGTGTCAGGGATGAGCTAATAGGTATTAATAGAAGGTAAGAGGTAGGTTAGGGTTATCTCTGTTCATTCGACTCTGGTCGAGATACTTTCTTATTCACTTATCTCTTCACGACTTGATATGCTAGCTTTCTGGTACTGTATTTAACGCACTCATATTTACGCCTCAAGATCTTGGAGGGGAAATACACTAGGATTTGATTCGATGATTATAATTATTATTATATATATATATCTGAGGCATTATTTATATATTGCTCGACTACCACGTTATTTGTCTCATCAATTGCCTACACTCCACTCTCACTCAATCCTCTTCAGTTGATTTATAATGGATTAATGATTAGACTGACTATATAATATATGTCGATTGTCATTGAGATCTAGTCAATAGCCTGCATTGTATCGGAACAATCATTTATATGTCAGGGACTACTCTCAGCTACACACTTATATTACAATAAAATTTGTCCCATAAATACACGGTGTGCTTTTAAACAATTATGATATTGATATAATTAGAGTTATACTAATAGACATTAGGACTATAACTTATCAATAGATATTACGATTACTGACTAGTTAAGAGTACAGAGTATATTTTTACTGATGTATGGTGATTACACCAATAATTTATAATAAAACCCACTACATAACGTACGATTTCCATTGCACGTATGCGAATGTGTGTATATTAGTAGCTCTAGATATATACTATTTTGATTATTAAAATCCGTATGCCGTAACATATTCAATCAAACATCTGCTAAGATATACATACGAGAAATTCACTCGGCCAAGTTATAAAAGTACTATAGCAAGATTACCATACATACGTACCATTACGCGAGCAACGTAAGCGCGGAGAGTAACATCAAGGATCAATGTACGATAGCTGAACAAATGTACAGTTACGACTGTGGTTTTCTTAGAAGAGCTGCAGTACAGCTGAGTAACTTTACTCATCATGCATGAAATCCACATCCGCGCAAAATAAATGTAGCTATTACGTATACACAGTACGAGTTACGAGTACATAGTACTTGTAACTTTGTAGAGCAGCGCACAGAATCCGCTGAGTCATTGGAAGTTATTCTATTATTTTTCTTTATTAATTATCTTCATTGATAATTCCGTCATTGTATTCGTTTTAGCGCATGTATATCTCGTAATGCACATCCGCCTAAATAGTAATTGCCATATACGATGAATGATAATACGTAAGAGGCGTTTAACCTATCTTATTATTAGCAGCATATTAGAGATTGACATACTCACCAACTCTGTCGGTGAGAGTAGGGAAGTAGGTATTAGCTCTCACTCTACAAATTGATGGACGATTCATCTTCAGAGAATTTATGGAAAATGCTATTTTATTGGTTCACCCACAATGTTATATATAAAATACTTTTATCAGTATAGACAAAATTATTTACAACATATAGATATCCAACGAATATATATATATTAACCTACTCTACATTTATATAGCTATAATCTAGATAATTTGAGTAGTTGTATATTTGCTTTTTCTGCAATAAACCACACGTTTTCCCTCTCAATTTAGGGAGTTATATTCATTGTATCACTTATTTATAAGGAGGTATTTTATCATATATATTAATATAATTACTAATAATTTTATTTATAATACAATATAATAGTAATATATATATAATATTTTTATCATATATAATTATAATATTAAATATTATCTATGTAAAAATTAATATAATACTTTTATAATATTTATATCTATAAGTATATACGTACACTATGTTGAGAAAGTCGCTTATGTTAGCGTGGCTCAGTTATACGCATAATAATACCCGGTATAATGGACTCGTATCTCATCTCTATAGATACATCTATGTCGAGGTATAAATTATTTTCATGTAAAGATAATTTATGATTGTAACATGACTCATACGTTAGATATATGCTTTATTTACTTCATTTTTACTTCTCTGACTTTGCTCATCTGCCATACAATTTCAGATATACATAAGATAGTTATTATAAGACGTTTTACAGCGAGGGAGTTCAAAATTCATGTGAAAAATAAGGCTCGCTCACACCCGAATATATCTTCGTATCTGTCACAAGCATTTTCCGAAAAAGAAAATAAATTCTGGTATATCAAGGAGACTTACAAATTTCAGGTGAAAGGCCAATTAGCATATTGATACATAATTATCAATTATTATAATTAGAAGAATAGGAGTTATACATATCAAAGACTATGGTAAATAAAACTTTTTTAAAATTATAATACTATTTATGATATGAATAAATACTATTCGTTATAAAAATATGGCTTCATATCATTTCTCACATCACCCTATTATCATTATAATGGGCCTTTGCTCACAAAAGTAAGCCACAATCAACTTACCAAGATTTTCCCTAATAATAATTAAATATATAATTATATATATATATATATAATTTAATTCAGCAAGATATAATGTAAATTTTAATGACGAAAAAATTAGCAATATATATATTAATTATAATTATATAATATAATATATTAATATATTATTATATATAATAATTATATTATTATAATTAATATATATATATATTATTAATTTATATTATTAATAATAAATTTTAATTACTAATATTATTAATATATATATATATCCTTTATTCTAATTTCATATACTCCGTCAGTTTTGTATTTTTTTTTATTTTAATATATTGGCTACTTATATAATTGATAATCCAACAATGTAAATTTCAGTGGTATACGGACATGGTTTCAAAATTTCGAAATAATTTTTAATAATTATTTTATAAAATAATCACATTTGTATTAAAAACATTGTTCATGAAACACTAAAATATTTCGACTATTAACGAGCACATCACATAATTTTTGTCATTATTCACTATATGGATCACTCGAGTAAGCTATTTCAAAAATATGTAAAAAAAAAACATTTTTTCAGTGAGAGAGTGAAAATGTATCCTTCAGAAAGTAAGGGCGGACACTCTACAGTATTCACAAGAGGCGTCAGATTGCGTTTCCGTGACGAAACTGTTATTTTACCAAATATGTAACAAAAAAAAATAGAGGGCTTCACGACGGTGAGACCAAAGAGGGGGAGTGGACGTATTCCATTACCCCATAGGTGGAAGCGAGCGGAGAGTAACTCCTCGCGATACGGGCGACAATTAGTAACGCAAGAGCGGACGGTCTTTTCACGCTAATGCCTCCATTAGAAGAGGGTGAGGATATATATAGTCTCTATCACTATGATACTGTTCCCGCGTGAAGGCCGAGAGACCCTCGGACTTCTTGCCCTAGATTTATGGCGAGATATTTTAAGCCCGCTCTTCGAGTATTCTTTTAGTTGAATAAAAATAAAAAAACTGTAAAAGATTTGTGTAAATAGAATACGTAAAGGTCCTAATATTTTTGAATTCATGTCGTTACCACTTAAATTGATTGTAGGATGATATATACTAGAAAATAATATAAAAAAAAAACAAAAAAAAAACTTCGCAACCGAGTAGTAAAACATAACAGAAAGAGGTCATATATAGGATGATATATATAGAGAGTATATATATATAATATCTATATATATATATATATAATATATATATATTATATATATATATATAATATATATATTATATATATATATTATAGTATATATATAACATCTCGCAATATAAATGTAAATTTATGGCGTAAAAAGCAATGCTTAACTTTGGCCTCGATTCAAGATTTGGTTTAATGATTTGGAAAGACTGAAGATAATCTCCTCTCAAGGCTCGTATTTTAACACCAAAATACGAGTATTAAAGGAATTGCCATAATAAAATGGCTTAAATGCCTCTAATCCTTTATGCAGCTGAGAGCGAGTTGAATTATGATCATCGCAGATATTGGACGGAAGTCGGTGACAAAACAGTAGTGATTGTCTTCCTAAACATTTAACCTAACCCGACACAGCTCTTAAAGTGTCTCCTATATTATGGGCATAGGGGAGAAATATTAATGGACGGGGATGGTGGGGGTTTTGAGGAATTTTAGTTTGAGTAATAGGTTCAAAAAGGCATAAAGGGAGGTTTAAAGCTTCATATTTACGGGAGTTTTCTTTCCAATATAAAGATTATAAAAATTTAAGTTCGAAGATGGCCTTGAGGGGGGAAGGGGGGGTCTTGTCTTATAAAACTTGACACTCTGCGCAATGTCCCATATATATAATATATATATATATTATATATATATATATATAATTATTATATATATATATAATATATATATATAATAATATATACTACTAATATATATTATATATCTATATATAATATATATATATATATTATTATATCCCATATTAGCCTACTATTTTACATGGGAACTGAAATCAATTTTGTTGTAATATATATATATTATACCTATATATATATATATATTATATATATTATATTATATAATATATATTATATTAATATATATATAATACTATATATATATATATATATATATTTATATATATTATATATATATATATACTATATATAGTATTATATATATATATATATATATTATATATATATAAATATATATTAGTATATATATATGATATATATATATATAATATATATATTACTACTATATATATAGGTAGGACTGCTAAGTTGTGAGTTCCTGAGAGCAAGCACCCTATATAAAGAGAGATGGTAATTTAGAAATCCAATAATTTGAATGATGTTTTTATTCACATAAGTAAAATATGCAATGAAGTAAAAAAGTAACCAAAGTCCCTTATGTTGATACCTCTCGTTCGTAGGCGAAATTGGTGAAGTCACAGCCTTTTCCAGCGGTTTTTCCACAATTGCCTCTGACTCTTTGTTTAAGTGCGAAAATTTGTGATCGAAATTCCAGTGAAGGCTTTTCCTTGAAGTTTATCGCTCTTGCCGGGAGGATTTCTGAAGAGTATCTTGATTGAGATTTTCTTCTGATTCTTAATAATTTGATCTGACTCAATGATAGAGTATCTTAACAGACCGGGTTATATATATTTTTTCACTTTTGACTTATGCTAAAAATTTTGCTCGCGCAAACTAAATTCAAAATACGGAACATTAAATTAAAATTTTTTACAAAGTTAATGGAGTGCTACATTACTTCCTGCGATAAACACGGAGTGAGAAAGTATGTTATAATATTATACAAGAAATAACTAAAATACATAGTTATACCTTTCAAATGCAAACATATCTAATTCATGTCCGAAGACATAAGTAGACATTAAACATTTTGAAGGCAAAAATAATATACAAGAATGTAAATATTCAATACGGAGCATAACTGGTTAATCGCGAAGATCTTAAACATAATATACACCATATTTGAATACATAATAAATAATAATTGTTATATTAGGAGAAATAATAGGGGCAATTAAGAAAAAATCAATATTTGGTTATTCCGTTAGATATAAACAATAGCATACAAACATTTAATATACAAAAATATTAGTACATAATTGTGCATTATGAAACATTTAAATTATTCACAAGTTAATTAAATGGGGGGGGGGGGGTAGGCCACATCGATGCGAACCGTTAATCCAGACAGGTCTTAGTATATAGCGTTTCTTAATGTTATCGCATGATTTTGATCAAATGCGCACGGTAAATAGTTTTCACAAAAGCTGTAGTTTACGAGAGAAAACATTGCTTGACATATGTAGAGAACGTAGTTGCTTGAAATGTAGGTCCTTTATTTGAAAAAATTTCTATCATAAACATAAAGGGAGCGGTCACAGAAACCATTTAGAATTCGAAAAGGAATCAAAGTTCGTAAGTGGAATCCAAAATGAATTTCTGCCCATATCCAAACTCTAAATGATGAAAGAAATCCATACCGTAAAGGAAGTTACTATTGTATAGGCGAAGTTGCTTGAAATTTAGGTCCTTTATTTGAAAAATTTCTTCATACAAAAAAGGGAGCGGTCACAGAACCATTTAGGATTCGAAAAGGAATCAAAGTTCGTAGTGGAATCCAAAAATGAATTTCTGCCCATAATCCAAAACTTAAATGAAATGAAAATAATAACGAAGTAATTTTGATAAATCTAAATTGTGAAAGTTGGCTTGAAAATTTAGGTCCTTTAATTTGAAAAAATTTCTTCATACATAAAAAGGGAGAGGTCACAGAACGCATTTAGAATTCGAAAGGAATCCGGGGTTCGTAGTGGAAATTTCAAAAAGAGTTTTCTGCCATAATCCCAAACTTAAATGATGAAAGAAAATCCCATACCGTAAAGGAAGTTTTGCTATGTCTAGCGATGAATCCTCCTTCATGCTATGTATAGTTTGGTGAAAAGCTGAAACTACATAATCCAAAATTTATTAAAAATGAAAATTGAAGTTCGTTTCCTTGAGTCATTTTCTCCGAGTGTTCTGATTATGATTTTGTGTTATTGTAGTTTTTTCTTTTTCTTCATTTTGTTTGTTTTTTAGGCGTTGATTGAAGTAGTGGGTGTTCTTCTCCGGGTTCACCAATTATATAGGGGTACGAACTTGCTAAATTGGTGGCTTCTTTTTGTGAGCAAGCACCCTATATAAAGAGGAATGGTAAATTTAAAATCCATTTGAGTTGAATGCTTTTATTTAACATAAAAAGATATTCAATAAAAGTAATGAAATGAAAGTCCCTTCTGTAGAGATACTCTCTCTTCGTAGACGAATTGGTAGTCACAGCCTTTTCCAGCGCGTTTTCCACCCTAATTTTGTGCGAGGATTTGTGTTTGATTGAAATTCGAGTCGAAGCCTTTTCCTTGAAATTTATCGCTCTTGCCGGGAGGATTTCTGAAGAGAGTATCTTGAGTGAGATTTTTCTTCTGATTCTTAATAATTTGATCTGACTGAAGAGTATCTCAAAAAGGACGAGTTATATATATTTTCACTTTGAGGACTTATTGCTAAAATTTTGCTCGCGCAATCTTAGC
>JABUQX010061586.1:0-2500 GCA_015478945.1 Trachelipus rathkii
TCCAATTTACCTATTTTTTTTTTCGTTCGGCTCACTCACTTCCTTACGGAACTATACTGGAATATATATATATATTATCATACTATATACCTATATATATAGTTTTAAACTATAATTAGTATAGTATATAAAAATAAATATCTAATATATATTTATATCATTATTATATAATTTACTTACTATTCTTATATATTTGATTGGTGTAATACCTTTATATATAATATATATATTACTGGTATATATGATCTGGTGCGGCCTCAGCATCCCGAAAGACTCATGCATGTAACTAAAAACATATTACTCACAGCTACAGGAAAAAAAATAACTTTTTTGATTCTTAGCAAGCAATTTTCATCGATGAAACTTAAAAAAAAAATCTATCTTTATCTAAATTGTAGTTAATAAGCACCATCAATACTAGTATAATTTTTTGTCCTAGATGTGGCAGAAGTACAGTGTTGATTGACCTTGAATCCCTGCATTATCTCACGAGAGCAAGAATGAAAAGAGGAACAGTATTTTTAATTTTATTCGCTTTTGGAGAAAATTATTTTTTTTTTTTTTACTATCTCCTTTTTAGGAGTTTCGTTGCTTTAGCGGGAGGGACGAAGTCCTCCCCGCGTCCCCCCGCTATGGACGATGACACTTCTCGACTTCTGCCCATTCGTTCCTTGTTTACCTGTGGATTTGCTTTTAGTTATAAAAAGAAAAAATTCACCATTTGGCACCAATGACGCTCGCTTTCTCCACTCTGAGTAACGCGACTTCCTTTCGAATTCTCAGAACCGGTAATATAATAAGGCAAGTCTCTTCCACCTTTTATACTATTTAAATTTTCACAAGCGTTATTTTTTTATTTCTTTTTAAATTTATGCGATAAAAAGTTCTCGTGATTAATAAAATCATCGTTTTTTACTTTATTTTCTGGTACCTGTTATAGTTTTTTTTGTTACGTGCATGCATTTTTGCTATATATACTTATATATATATATTATATTATATATATATATATTATATTATATATATATATCTTATAATTATATACTATATATATATATATATACTATACTATATTACTAATATTTTATATATAATATTATATACTATAATTACTACCTATATTATATATATATATAACTTGGGTATTATAGATTATATGGGTGATATATATATATAGTCATATATAGAGCTTTTGAGAAAAAATGCTTACTTTAATTATATGTTGCTATTCTATAATATATAATTTTATTTATAGTATATCATTGTATTATTATATATATATATATATACTTATAATATATATAATATATATATATTTATATAATATATACTATAGTAATATATATACTCTATAATTACTAATGCCCATGCTTTATCTTGATTGTTTAATCATAACCCTGAAGCTAAGCGTTAAAACTCGTTTTTAATATAAGTCAAAAAACTTCTATATATAAGTCACGCATAGTACCAAAACATGCTAATTAGCCCCTGAACGGTGGATTGGAAATGACGTCAATAATAGAACAGATTTTCCGGCTCTTTTTAAATATCTTACTATTTCTCACGAGACTGTTACTTCTTTTCATCCAAATGCCGAGGTCCTCTACTTATTGTATTGGACTTCAATGTATACCGCACCGATTGGCCGGGCTCCTATCATACTGATACTTATGGGAAGGAGGCCATAGCTTCTTGTATTCTCAACGATCTGGAACAGATATTTAAGTAACCTACACACATACCAGTTTGTCGTAACCAATTCTTGAACACACTTGATCTATGCTTCACCACTTTCCTTTCTCGCTACAAAGAGACAATATTCCTTGCCAACGGTAACTGACCACAATCTTGTAGCTCTTATGTATAACACATTCTCTCCAACAGCTCCTTCATGACCTAAACGTACTTTCTGATACTTTACTCTAGTTAATTTGGAGGCATTGCATCGCTTCTTTCCCACCCCATCCTTTTTAGGAATCCTGTTTTGACTCGGAGGGCGCTTCAGTAACTGCTGAAAAAGTAGTGACAGTGATCTTCGAGGGAATGGGCAGGTTCATTAGATCTTCTACTACATCTTTTTTCTTCTTCTCAAAATCCGTGGTTCAATGGCATCTATTCTCGTAATCTTCAGGATAGAAAATGGAGCACTCTCCTTCTCCTATTACACTTTCTAATTTTCGTTGATCTCGGAATCTTAGCTGGGATATTATTCGTCATTCTAAGCGTGCTTTTACCAAAAGGAAGTGCGCTGACCTTGGATTTTCTACTGATAGTAATTTCTGGCCCCTTGCCAAAGACGTCTCTAATAACTTCTGTAAATCTGCTTTCCTTCTCTTATTCGCTCTTACCGATCTGCAGCTTTCTGAAAAGGCTAATCTCTTAGACCTTTTATCATCTAATTCTACCCTTGGTGATTCTGGCAATCCCCTTCCTACTCCTCCTTTCAGGTGTCCCATGGCTCCCCCTGTGGTTACGTACGATCGGGTGCATGAGATCTTGA
>JABUQX010061586.1:7500-10000 GCA_015478945.1 Trachelipus rathkii
GCTGGGGTAGCGTGATAAGGCGTGGTTGGAGACGTAAAGGTTTATTAAATTGTGTGGCTTTTTGTTAATCATTATAGTGAAAGATTGTATTTTGGTGGTATTGTCGTTCAGAGATGTTGTGTATATTGTGATGTTTGTGTATGGAAGGGAGTTGTATATGAAGTTAATAGTGTGTGATTTTTTGGGAATTGTGGTGTATAGATGGCGTCGTATTCGTAAAATCTTGGTTTGGGGTGGTTTTCGGGTAAGTGGGCTTCTTGGATCAATGTTATTTGTTTATTTTGTGATTATTTAGGGAGATTTCTATTTTTTTTTATTTTTATGTTATGCTATTTTGTTATTATATATATATATATATATATATATATATATATATATATATATATATATATATATATATATATATATATATATATATATATATATATATATATATATTTATATATATCTATATATATATATATTCTATATATATATATATATTGCCTATATAATATATATATATATATATATATATTTATTATTGTTATTATTAGTAAATGTCAGACCAGCACTTGATTTATGCAAGTATTACCTTTTTCGATATTGACATTTGCTTTTATTTATTTATCTCAGTTTTCTGAGTTTTAAGTAAAAATTATTTATTATTATTATTATTATTATTATTATTATTATTATTATTATTATTATTATTATTATTATTATTATTATTATTATTATTATTATTATTATTATTATTATTATTATTATTATTATTATTATTATTATTATCTGACCTTGATTTCTTTCGTTGTGCCCGCCTTTAGTTTTCGCTGGTAAATTTGTTACTCATTTTTGAACAGCCGTGCACTACTTTTACTCCTTTTAAGCATATACACTCGCATGCACACATACATAAACACAATGCACGCACTCACGCACAAACAAATGAAAGAGAGACACTTCAATAACCTGCGAGATGTTTAAATTTGGATGGCATAGAACGAGAATCTATATATAAAAAATTAATTATATTATTGTTACGGTTATCGTATGCACCCGATATAATCCGGTCATTTATTTATACATTTTAGTTTTTATATATATATATATATATATGCATATATATATATATGCGTATATACATATGTTCATAAATCTCTTTATATATATATATATATATATATATTTGCTACTATATATATATACTATATATATATATATATATATATATATATATATATATATATGCGCATATGCAACTGTTGACGCAAGCGTGGGGAAAATATTTTGGTTGACTTTGTTTATTATATAAAGTGTGCTTTAATTAAAATTATAAAATTTCGTCTTCCGTATTACATTTTTGTTTTGATGTTGTTAGGAACTTTGGTAATTTTGTTATTTTAGTGAAATTTATTCTTTGAATAAAAAATGTGTAGTCTTCTATATATCTGAATTAAATTTAAAGTATTAAATATGGAATGTTTTAACTACAAAATATTGTTATTGATCACTACTGATGTACAGACAGAGTCCAAAAATTATGGTGTATTAAGAGTCGAAATCCAAGGTCAAGTCCAAGTTCTTTCAATTCCCGTTGTAGTAAAAAATATTGTAAATTACTGCTACATATTTTTTTTTTTTGCATAAAACAAAATCCTACTATAATAATAATAATGATAATAATAATAATAATAATGATAATAATAATAATAAAATAATAATAATTAATAATAATAATAATAATAATAATAATAATAATAATAATAATAATAATAATAATAATAATAATAATAATAATAATAATAATAATAATAATAATAATTTTTAAATAAATGGAAATATGAATTTATTTTGTGTATATAGAATGATTTAAGTGAAAAATAAATATGAAATAAATAATCTAGCATGTAATATTCAAGGAATAAATTTAGTCTTTATTCTAATTCCTGTCAGTTAGCAGAATAATAAAATGCAGACTATGTCAGACTACGTCAGAAATTGTTGAAGTGGAATCTCTTAATGCAGCACCCTCAGACATTATTTCCTATTCTTTTCTCTTCAGGAAAAATTTTCCACTGATACTATATTCTTTAAGTCTATGCTGCAGTCAATTGTGTACCTTTGTTGATCCATATCTTAGGTTACCGTTAAAACAATTCAGGAAAATTTCAATTTACCATTGAGCATGGAAAGAAACATGTTGTTTAAAAAAATTTTTTTTAGTTAAAAAGCCAATGCCAATCTTCAATAAGACGTTATCGTAATGATGCCACTCAAGTAACTGTGGATGGGAAAGTTATCGAATGCACAGATTCTCAAAAATGTTTATATTTCGTTTAAATGCTAACTGAGAATGCTTAGGGGCAAATAAAATATATTACGGTTAAAGGAAAGCTTGCCATGGTACTCTATATATTTGAGAAATTAGATTTGTAGAAGAGACTGAAAAATTCTATTGCGTCTTAATAAAACTATCCCTCGGTCAAGAATAGATTATTTTTTTACTTCCTCTCAAAGA
>JABUQX010061586.1:15000-19934 GCA_015478945.1 Trachelipus rathkii
TCCATTCTCCCTCTTCTCTCTCTCGATTCCTCCCTCTCTCATTCTCTCTCCTCTTCGCCTCACGTCCTCTCTCTCTCTCCTCTCTCTCGATCTCTCTCGAATTCCTTCTTTCTCATCCTCTCCTCACTCATCTATATCCCCACATGAATAACCAAGGAAGCATCTCTTTTGACCTAAATTCTGATTCCTTACTAATTCACGAAATCGATGTTTTCTTAACATCAACCACACAACATTATGATTTCGTTAACAAAAAAACTTCTAAAGCCATGTAGAAATGTTTTATTTAAACATTCTCTTATTTTTGTAACAGCTCATGGTAAAAGATATCATGAATGTTAAATTTGCACAAAATTGGATTGCGTCATAGTTAAAAAGTTTTATATAGTTTCCATTGGATGGCTTTAGTTTCTAATAAAGATAAAATTTACTTGGATAACCTTCATCTGACAAACTGACAATTACTGCAACCGACCTAATATTTCTCTTTTCTTACCATACAGACACTTATAGATTTGTAAACCAAATGATAGCATACACCAAGCTTGAGGGTATCTTTGATCCTGAAGAATTTGTGGAAAGACGATGTAACACAAATACATTTTTAAATTAATTTTGGCATAAACTTAGGGAACTTAAAACATTTAAATTGAAAAATGTTTAAGAAAAAATATGATGCTTCTACAACTTTGACGTTATGGAATAAGAACTATTTTAAACTACAGAGATATTCCCTCGTTGATCTCGAAGAAAGTGTACGGTAAGCAACATCTATCTGCATATATATAATAAACCTAAAACTGCGCGTTACAATAAAAATTTAGCAACCATTTCTGTGTATGTGCAAATATTTTGCAATTTTATATTACATCAGGAATTGATGACATTTGATCCTTTTATTTATTATTTTCAATCTCTTATGGAGAGCTGCAAATAAAGTTGAAACGTGAGGTTTATGATAAATTTCGAGCTGGGTTCTTAGAACTAATTTCCCAGGCAAATTTGAAAGATTGTTTAAGTATCTCTGAACTAAGTTGAAGCATATGCATAGGAGCGTTCGTATCGGTTATCCAATCTTTACAGATACCAACTAAAAGCTTTTGGAATATTGACGTCTGAATGGTTTTTCAACAAAAGGTCATTTTTATTCCAGAACAAAGAAATTATACACAGTAGTCTCTCCTTAAATGCTTCTATATTTTTAAGCTGTTACCAACACTGATGGGCAAAACCCTATTTTTGGATAGGAATTAATATTAAAATAAAAAACAGCACAAATACGAACCTGATACAAATCTCTGAAGCGAGCCCTGACATCAGCTTTGAAGTGAAGGTCAAATTGGAAATACAGAAGATAAAGGAAATTTTCACATAACAGAGATAGAAAGTAGGCAGCAAAGCGATCAAGACGATTTGCCAATCTCCAAGAAAAACTCGTGTGAAGCCACATCAGCCTTTGTGCTGTGAGGTAACTACGATTGTGGAATGCAAATGGGCAGGTCTTTCGAGCGCCTGCCGTTGTAGAACCTATAGAAAAGAGGTAGATCGCCGACGCAGCTTACCACATGTATAATGAGTTATGAGAGTTTGTAGTTAAAGAAGAGGTTATTTACCCTTGGACTCTACATTATTCAGCTATTCAAAAGAGAGAT
Organism: Trachelipus rathkii; assembly: GCA_015478945.1. NCBI lineage: Eukaryota > Metazoa > Arthropoda > Malacostraca > Isopoda > Trachelipodidae > Trachelipus > Trachelipus rathkii. The sequence continues at coordinate 16,653 of JABUQX010061586.1, forward strand.
TCAATTGACTCCCTCCCGGATGTGGGAAAAATATTACAAACAAGGGCGGATGAAACCCTTGAATAATCGAGGTAACTGTTTGGAGCAAAACGCATAAAAAAAATCTCGAGAAACTCCAACAGAATCCTCAGCTTCCAATAATAATAGTATCCAGGGTGAGGCAGTAATTCTTTTATTTAAGTGTTGTTGCCAACATCTCTGAACTTCGAGACGACTAAAAGATTTTTTTTTTATTTTAATTCGGGAACAGAATTCTTTGAAATGCTTACCTGCTTAACAGTTCCAAGAACCTTTGGTTTTTGGGTTCTTGTAAACTTTCGAAAAAAATTTAACGTCATAAGTTTAATTAATACGGATGCCAGGGCAGTTACTATTGTTCGATTTGTTGTATCATATTTAAAATTTTATTACTATAAAGACGCTTTTTTCAGCATGAAAAGTTTAAGCCCATAGCTCTAATTTATCAAACATAGAAGTCATATCGACTTGCACCTTTTACTTATAAATATAAGCTAGGTTACTGCAAGAATCATGCCTGCCAACTATATATTTTCCCAAACTTAGTTTCATTCGATCAGCTCTCAAAAACTATATTCGACCTTTATAGGTCAATTTAAAAAAAAAAAACTAGCTCAACGTATGTGCGAGATTTAAATTCCTGAAAATTTGATTAAGGAAACCGTACATCTGCCATACAATGTATCTCCTAACACTTAAGAATACGTAAAACTGTTCCCAAGAAAAAAAATTTTGCAAATTAAATCGTAGATAAATTTCCAGTTTTAATAATTTTAAAATTGACCTCCAATAATAATGATAAAAGCGAACAGAAATGCAATTAATTTGTGAAATAGGAATATACTACATTATAATTAAATAAATAAATAAAAAAAAGTCATCAATAATAATACTGAAACGGGTTCCGATTTGGGCACTAAATACATAGTGTACATTTAAATACTAAATACATGGGAAAAATTAATTTAAATACTAAATGCTAATACATTATACAAATATATTTTAATACTCGATACACAAAAATGTATTCAAATTAATTTTAAATACAAACGATTACGAGTTGAATAAAAATTAGCAAGTGATAAACAAGTGTGTTTCTACTCCCACGATATTCATTCTTTCTTTCCTGGATATCACAACTGGTACAAATGAATCACGAATATTGGGAAAAAAAAGATTTAGTCGAAAAAGAACATGAACCTGTTCATCCAATCAAGTATTATATCTTCCACTTTTCGAAATACTTTGGAGCATTCTGTGTCAAAGCAAGATTCATTCTAATAAGCCCCCTACATAGCTTATTAAAATACCCAAAAGAAAGTTGCTAGGGCAAATTGTCAAAATAAAGAGCTACAAGACTCTTGTCATCAGAGTTATATAGGCAATGCAAACGGGCAGGTTGCAGGAGTCCCGCTAGGGGTGGTGGGTGGAATTTTGCTGGAATGGGGTTGTGTCAGTGGATTGAGGCGGGGGAGCTGCTGCAATTGCATCGTAGGATTGCCTTTGTTGTGTAGGATATTTGTCTCTGAGTTGGGGTATGGCATCTCTCCTGTTCAATTTTTGTATGGTACATAACTGAAACCTCCTGTTCACACAGGTAAGATGGGCATTTTAAGGAAGAGGCGCTGTGGTGTCCCCCCCACAGTTGTTGCAGTGTTGAGTGTTTTCACAAGGAATGTGAAATTTTCCGCAAATAGCGCAGATTTCACGCAGTACCTTACAGTATTTTCTGGGATGACCAAACCGCTCTCACTAAAAACAACGTTTGGGTCGGAGAATAAACGAACGAATACTGTAGCTTGTAAACTATTTTCGCTGTTGTAAATGGAAAAAGAGTCTTTAAGTTCAACTGCAAGCGAGGATTTGGGGTGTCATGCGACCCTCGACGTGGGAGAAACCTGTATATATTTGTATCAGAAAATCTTATATTAGAGATGGCTTAAAATGAAAGCAATGTCTTTGTGTTTCTGCACTGGAACATAAATGGTGCAATTGGATGTGTTTCTCATTTCTTCAGGAGTGGTAATAAGATTGATGTTTCCAAGAGACATTAAGGATTGCAAGATGGATCTTTGATTCCGGGTAATAGCTTGAACGAGAAGGGACTAACGTGACTAGGGGATCTTCAACTGCTAAAGCTTTTTCAAGTGCATCGCTAAGAATGATAGTTCTTTGCTCAGTAAGAGCTTTGAAGGTGGGGGATTGAAATAAGGAATACATCAGGAATGTTGTGTCAGCTGGTAGTCCCTGAGGGGGAGCAGCATGAGAAGTAAACAAATGAGAACGACTAGGACGTGGGACACCTTTTCGTGGTTGCCCCAACCGTTTGGGCACCTGGGATGTCGAGTGTGTTGGATCTCCTTATGTACATAAAGCACTACACCTGTTAACTAACTACTAAATAAGAAAGTATTTTGAATTAATCAAGTTGCAAAGTCTATAACAACAATCCTAGTTTGCACTTCACATTATACCAATCCTCTTCATGTCCCACATGAATTACACCTAATACCCTTATTCCATTGAATTTCGCATAAATCTTTGACTAATTAATTAATTTACATTGTTATATTACTGAAACAACAACAAAAAAAATTAAACAGAACTCAAAATATATAATCAGCATCGCAAATATGACCAATGATTTGGTCAGTGTGGTCACTAATAAAAAAAAGACTCCTATTCTGAGTGAAGCGATCTGAAGAACAACAGACCACCCTCTGAAACCCTCTGATCCGCTTCTGTAAACCTCTGACCAGTCAGTTAGTCTTCCCCAGCATCAAATCTGCAAAACAAACCAACAAAAATAATCAGAGGGGAAAGGGTGAAGATTAAAAGATTACGTGTGTAACAAGTGCACATACTAGTGCTGGGGATGGAGGGATGCATGAAGTCACCCCCCCCCTAGTATTGGTTCTAATCACTATGCCATGCTCTAGGTGCCAAGAGCATAATAACATCATAATAAGAATCAATACCACCCTACTGGATATATATATATATATATATATATATATATATATATATTTGTTATTTATATATTAATTATATATATATTATATATATATATATATATATATAATATATATATATATATATTAATATTATAATATTATATATATACTATATATATATATATATTTATATTTTGAGGTAAGGATTGGTAACTTGTGTTATGGTAATAGTAGTGAAACTATTGTCTGGAATAAGGAGTATAAAGTACTCTGTGTTTTGATGGCTTAGCAATCTTAGGGGCGTGTTAGG
>JABUQX010061587.1:0-19853 GCA_015478945.1 Trachelipus rathkii
TCCTTAGTTTTCCAATTTCAACCACGATCCAAACCTTTTCTATATAATATGTGGAAACTCCCAAAAATCATTTTATTCCTAATCTAACCTTATTCCTGAATGCTAACTTGATTGCCTAATCCTAACCTTATTCCAAATCTAAGCTTCTTTTCCTAACCTAAACTCTGTCTTAAATCCAGATCTTCTTCATAATCTATATCCACCATAAAATTACTTTACCAATCCTATGTTGTGTGGTATTTTTTTTTATCCCCAATATATAGCAGGAGAATCTGATGTTCTCCGAGAAAATTACTTGGTGTATTTGTAGTGTGTTGTCTATGTTATCTAAGATTTACCATCAAAGATCATCGTATTTTCCAGATAAATGAACTTCTATGTAATTGCAGGTTGCTATGAACAGAGACTTGACATGCTGGAGGGAGCCATTGTTCTTATATATATCTGGAAATGTTAATATATGAATCAGAACAAGATCTCTTAGTCTATGGCTGATTTTGAGGCGTACTGTGGCCTTCATTATCCCAATGCCCATCACCAATGGTTAAGACTAATTTTGTATTAATCATATTATATTGTATTGTCTGCTGTCGGGATAATCTTGTATGCTGGTATCGAGATGATGGAACGTATGTTTATAAGATATAGGATCAGAAGTATCAGCTGAGATTCAGATATTTATATGTGTTATTCTATTGTTGTATCTATTGCAATCGTATAATTGTTATAGTATGTTTAAGATCTCCCTTAATGAATTTCATATTGCAGTATTGCCTCAAATATACTGAACATTCGTCCGTCAATATATTAAATGATGGAGTTGAGATTCGGGTAGAGTTTCTTGGGAAAATATAGTGAACTTTGCGGATTTCTTAGTATTGTGTTGTTTTTCCCGAATTCTGCATTTCCCAATTACCTATTCTGTGGTCGACATTCATATCTTGAAACGCCGCAAAGACTGCGATGGAAGGTGATCTCGTTTGTGATGTGTATTTCACAAGAAGTTGAACCAACGAGAAACCTAAAAATTTCCATATATGCATTATTATTATAAGTATTGTTCCTTCTATTGTGTATGTTTTTACTATCGTGACTCACAATAGTTACTAGAAATCTATGATGTGTGTATTCTCGATTCGTCCAGCCTGAATGACCGTGAAAAAGTTTTTGTGTAATTACTGTGAAAAAACGGGTCATTCCATGGAGGAGTGTTACAAATATCTGGGAGTTTGCTTGTAAAAAGAAAGGTCACATCAGGGCCAATTGTCGATCTAGGAAGTCTCCTTCCCCTTCCCCGATTATTAGAAAAGTAGTCTGTCCTTCTGGCGGTGGTGCCTCACGCGGAAATGGGTGTTCAATAGTGTACCTAACCAGTCACATCAAGTCACTGACCAAGATTGCTCTTTGTTTGTTTCATCAAACCGACCAATCACAGGCCTCCCTCGTCGTCCATGCAAGTGGAACCATCACTAAAACCTTGCGCTAATGATTGGGGTGCAGGTATATCCTCCTTTAAACTCCTGGTCTCACCGGACTTGAGTCCTCTGGTGGAGAACAACCCTTTCGACTCATTATGATGATTGGAGCATAGAAAATTTTAAATTTCTAAATTTTCCCGAGAAATCTTCAGAACGACCTCCTTAGAAATAAATAACCTTAAAGAAAAATCCATTAACGGACGAATGGTGTCCATTGTACTCCTTTCGGAAGGACCCTTTGATGGTCTCAATCGCTTGGTTCCAACAGCTCTAATTCTACGGTTGTATGATAGAAATGGAGCTGGAATCAAGTTTAATCAGCCAACTATGAAAACACAGGAGTCGTACATGAAGGAACTTGCCTTACGACCTCTGTGGATGATAAAAGTCAACGCCATCCAGTGGTCTGAAGAGAACATTCAGTACCTATTGATTTCTATATTGAATGTAATCTGTATTTTCCTGACAGTGATTATGTGTCCAAGCCCGTCATTTTGTTAGTTTCCTCAAGAATTTATGCCTGCTTCTCTAGTTTTAGGGGCTGTCGCTTTAAAAGAAAAATGACCTTCTCCCAGACTTAACTACGCGGCGAATTAGTACAAATAGATATGATGACTGTATAGAATCATAGCTAGGATGAGAGTCTAAAAGCCTTTTATAAATGTGTACGGTTAATTCATTAAATGTCCCCACCGTTTTCTTGTCAAAATGGTTGATGTAAGTTGTCCCCTCATCTGGCTTCTTCTGTAGTTTACAAAGCCGATCCAATAGGACGTTACCAATCCGGGTGTATCTGGATTTGAGACGAATCTTTGCAGATCGCTCTCTTTAAAATACTTCCGATACAACCTCATTTATAGGAAGGTACTGTGGTAGGTCAACTTGTTTCTTTAGAAGAGAAGAATAATTTCAAATTAATACTAGGTCAGTAGATGCGAATTCAGAAATTAACGTAAACGCAGACGTATGGTCCCCCACTAAGTTGGAGGAGGAGTTTTGCTTTGCGGATATTCCTATCTCTGACCTCGACAAGAAACGATTAATCGCAGTATTATTAAAACATAAATCGGCTCTCAGTTTCGGTGACCACGACGTGGGAGTGGCTACTAATATCACCCACTCTATCGAGGTAGAAACTGGTCGACCTGTGAGATTACCAGTACGTCGTTTCCAGGGTCCTTTGGCTCAAGAAATAGAAAACCAATGTCATGAACTGTTGGAGCAGAATATCATTAGACCTAGTAAATCCCCTTATTCAGCTCCTGTGTTCCTGTCCGAGAAACCTGACGGTAGTTGCGTTTATGTATAGACTACCGGAAATTAAATAGTATTACTAAGAAGATTCATTCCTTATCTAACATAATAGATATGATTTATAATATGTACGGTAATAAATATTTTCCGGCAATTAGATCTGGTCCAAATGATTAACAGGTGGCCATTGAGCGCCTGCGCTGTATCACCACTGCTTTTTCACTCCATTGCCCAAGTATGAGTATTTTAAGGAATGCATTTGGTGAAAAATGGTCCAGAACATTTCAACGTGGAATGATGTTGGCGTTAGAGGAAAATTAAAATAAGGTTATGATTATATAGATGAATTATTTCCTCAGTCAAAACAGAGATCATCTAGTTACTTGGACACGTGGTCCTTGCTGCAACTAAGAGAAACATGGTATAACTTAAAACCCAGTAAAACCAGGCTTTGTCGTACTGAGGGAGTTCTTGGGTCACCAAATATCACGGAATGGTAATAACTTCCTTCGAAAAATATCAAAGGGCTTAGAATTTTCCCGTCCCGACTCGGTAAACAATTAACGCAGTTTCTGGAATGGGGGGTAAATTTTTATAGCGACATATTCCAACTGTTCTCAGATTCGAGTAGCCTTTATAAATGTCAAACTGGATGTAGATCATTACATGGACGCCGGAGTGTCAGCAGGCCTTCGACCAACTTAAAAAGGCTTAGTTAACCCCACATTGTTATGTTTCCCCGATTATAGTCCAGAGGTTTCTCCTATGGAGCTCCCATGTTGATGCTTCAGACCTCGGGGCTGGTGCTTGCCTTCCTCAAATCCGGACGCAAACCAATTGCTTTTATTTCTATGAATTTAATGGGGCTCAGAGAAATTAATGGGTAATGACAAAAGAATACTGCTTTGGCGTTGGCGTGTCAAATCCCCTCCAGCTTTTCTCAGTGTAATAAAATTCATTAATATATACCCGACCATGAACTGCCACTCATCTATTTACAAAAATATGAGTTTGGTTGATGGAAGGTTAGCTCGGACTATGAAGAGCTCTATGAATATGAATTTGATATCCGTCATATATGGGCCCTAAAAATATAGTTGCCGATGCTCTTTCCCGATCTCCCGTAAATGATAATATGGAAGAACCCGCCGAAAATACTTCTTTGGATTTCATTCCTCCTGGGTTCTTTCCGATAGAAATCAGTGGAGGAGGGGACTCGTTACATAAATGTTTTTCTCTTTACTTATATGGATCAGTTGAGAGACATTTAGAGGTAAGAGATGTTCTTATCGCAGAATTACAAAAACATCCAGTAAAGTATAAGCTTCAGGGTCAGTTGGTTCAAAAAAGACTGATTATTAAAATCGGGTCAATTGCCAATACCAGAAGTTATAACTGTTTTTACGGATGTTTTTAAAGTTAACGTTCATATATATTATACCCATAATAAACCCTTAATATATGGAAATAACGCTGCTGGTGAACCCTGTTATTTAAAATGTTTGGCAGGAATTCACTATAACTATCTGCTAGTCACTTCTAGTGATGAATAAACTTTATAAATTTAATAAAAGTTCTGTTGTTCAACTACTGATTGAAAAAAGCTAATATAATGAGCAAAATGACTTATCTCAAACTAAGAACCAGATAAGTTTTCTCTCTATCTTTCTTAATCTCTTAATATACTTCCTTCTGAACTATAGTATTAAAACTATAAACATTTTCCTATATGGAAGTGGTCTTGGATGAATGCTTACTAGTATGTCTGATCGTCAAAAATTTCAAATTATGAGACGAATATCCCTCCTAGAGAAAATGTTTTTTCCTAAGTGTTTTATTGGTGTATATTTTTCCGAAAAAAAAAAAGAGTAAAAAAAAAAAAAAAAAAAAAAAAAAAAATTTTACAAACTAGATAAGAAAGTCTTGTGTGATTGCATTACCCAAAATACAATCAAAAAGCGTTTATACAGTGTATATTATACTGTATAAATAGAATTTTTATACAAAAATATACTTATGGTATATATATTCATGGAAAAACCACCTGCCTCTGATAATTAATGTATTTATATCTAAAAGTAAAATAAAAGGAATAAGGAAAAAGACTTCCTCATATTGTTTTTATTTTGCAAAAATATAATAGGCCATGATTTTAATTAAAGTTTCATAGGTAGCAGAGGTACAGGAGTTTTCGATGAATTAAGTATTATTGATGATCCTTTCTTCTTACTATGTGGAAAGGAGATCATCGTAATACGCTGCTATAAAAAATTATTTTGACACCCTGAAATATATATTTTGTCCAACTCTTCTAAAGGTAAAATTTAAATTCTATATTAGAATTAGTACTTGCTTCCCTTTCTTTTTGTTTTAATAGTTAGTCAGTTTCTCAGAGTTATAGTGGGATCGTTTTAAACATTGTGGGTCCCTTGTCTGAGAAAGTGAAAGAGAGAGGGAAGTGAGTTAGTTTACTCTGATTCATTTCGTCTCCTGACTGACTTGTTGAAATTATTACCTTAGAATAGAATATATTTGTGCATTTTTATTTTTTATATAAAATCCTACCTCATGAACTCGTTACTGCCGGATATATTGTACTTTTCAGAGTGGATAGCCGAAGTAAAAATCTCTGTCGGTTCCCAGAGTACCCGGACTAGTCAACTCCTCATGATGCGTGGTTCTTCTGAAGTGTCTGAAGTTTCTGTTGCTACAATGGTCTCGGCCTTAAGGACATCAAATGTAAGACCATAGCATATGGTCCCCGACAAGTTGGTTTGAAAAAAAAGAGATGCAGGATCGGGGCAAAACACTGTGAATATATATGAACCTTTGAGATCTGTCTGTGGAATGTATTCCCGGGATCATGACAAATACTTCTGTCTAAATACAGCTATACAATATGGTGCGCCTCTAAAGATTTATACAACCTATAATGCTCAATATACTTCATCCCTTATGATCCTGTATCCTTACCTCACACAAGTAATGGCCGGAGAAGACACTGTCCGAGGGAAAAACGACAAAATTGCATTCTCATCATCGAAGAATTAATAAAGCGCGGAGTAGTAGAGTCACCCTTCAATACAGATTTGGAAAAGAAGACCTAATGACATTCTTTCGTATACACAAAGGAATGGATCCAAATTATATGATTCTACTCATTTTTATTTATACTGTCATGATGAATTCTCCGCAGAAACTAATTCCCAGAATTCACCCTTATGTACAAACCAGTCCCGATTTTAATTTTTTTTAAAAATAATAATTTTCCCATCAATTTATTTCCAATGTAAAATTATTATCCTTTAATGAATGTCAAGAACATAGTGGTCCTTAATCCCATTCTCCTCCGTCAAAATTATCCTACTGAGTGAGCCAAAGTCCTGTGCCTTCGTGTCTCCCACATCACGTTGTTTTTTTTCTTGCAATTGTCAATTCATGTATCCCTTGACTATGAGTCTGCTCTGGATCCCAGCGTTAAGGTTGTACTGCATACAGGCTTACGCTGGTTGATGGAGCAAAAGGCTTCTGTACTTTTGATGCAGGAGTTCCCCGAAATTCTGTTCTGCCTTCGTCCCTGCCAAGGCACAAAATTATAAATATTTGTAAATATATGAATAACTTTTGGAAATTTATTGTATTAATGTTAAGAGTCCTGATTGTCCTTCTCTACGCTGTTCTATGCTCTTAGCCTCTTCACCCCGTCTTTCTCTGAAACGACGTGGAAATTGAGGTGGGGTTAGATTAAGCGGGGGAGGATATAAAGGGGATGTTTTCATCGCATGCAATAGTTGTGCCATTGACGACTGAAGTTAACGTAAGTAACGGTTTTGTCATCTTTAAGATTTCTTAATTGATCCAGTCTGGCAATACGCTCCAGACCTGGACGATGATTGTATTGCTATTATATACTGACATTTAGGTATACTCATGGCAAACCTGTGTAATTTAATAGGATATTAAAATAATGATAGTGTCTTTTTTTTTTTAGTTATTACAATCACATGTGATACTCTTTGGAATGATAGATCATGATTTGAAGTCCTGGATCTTAATTTTTGTAAAGCCAAATAAAAAACAGAATGAATATATATTTGTGCAAAAACAATTAATTGTTTCCAAAAGTCAAAGTGAAGTGCTATTGAAGACCTTGAAATTGGATAACTATTTTCAAGGTCAGTGAATAAAGATAAATAAAATGTATTTAATATATTTTTGTATGTAAAATGTGATAAGCATATGATAACATGTAATAGTAAATCTTAACGTCTGTTACAGTTATATTATCTAGTCTATTATTTTTATAGTAATTATAATAATACTCATGTTATAAATGAAATAAAAATGTAATACGGTAAATAGTAAATTAATACTATAAACGTTAATGCTCTCTTTTGACATGTTGTTTGTTGGGATTTCTGTTTATTTTGGGTTCCATCTGTTCATGCAATCTCGAGCTAAGTATTATGTTTGTTATTTGTATTTTGTATGTTGTATATTGTAAACTCATGTACATAGTCATAATACATTGGATTATAAGTATATAACGTAACAATATTTATTAAATTAATATTCTATATTTTAATCTTTTTATTATAATTATTATTAGATGGATTGTGTTATCTTGTAGCTATTCACATCTTTTATTGTCTAATTTAATAACCTAACCTTTTTCTAGCGTGTCATATCCTCTAGAATTTTGGGATTCTCTATTGTTTCATTATATTATTGTTTGTGTATGTTATATTGTATTATGTCTTAAATGGTATCACAATTGTTTATTCACTTTGGAAAACTCACAATCCTCCTTGAATAGTCACCCAAGTAAGCAGGCCAACGGAGTCCGGAGACAATCTTCCTCCGTTACGGAAATAGCCTAACCTGCTCCGTAACTCAGGTGGTTTCTGTGCTTACTAGACATTCAAACCCATCTATCGAACATTCACCTTAATACTATCTACTTCTTATTATATCTTTTGGACCTGAATTTATCTGTTCCTTTGGACTCTACGAAGAAGTGGAGAGAGGCCACCTTCTCAGTGTGTTTATGTGCTCTTCTCCGCAATATATTATATAATTTAATATATATATTTAATATATATATTTATTTTATTATAGGTGAATTGTTTGTGTTGAATGTGTTTGGATGTGATGTGCCTTTTTTGCGGATTGATTTGGTTCTTGGTGGCGAATCTGAAGAGTTAGTTTTTGAGAGGATTGATAGAGAGATTTTTGTGTTGTGTGTATGTGTGTGGTAAACGTGGATGATAAGAGTAAGGTTATGGTTGTGAGGAGGACAGTCGCTGTGTGTATATGTGTGTCATCTTCTTACTACATTAGCTCTGTAACTATGTTTGATGAGATAAGGGAACGACGATGCAGAGTGTAGTAGGAAAGTTGTGAATGGCAGGAAGGTGGCTGGTGCAATTTAATTGTTGGTATTATGTAATATTTGTTGTGTGTTCCATTGTGTTTATTGTTTGGTAGTGGAGATATGGTCTGGAATAGAAGTATAGATCTAAGTTCAATATTGTGTTCAGATGGACACATCTTAGGGGTTGTGCTAGTATTTGATAAAAGAGGAATGAAACGTATTAAGAGTGGTGTGGTGTGAGAAAGGGTAAATGAGAGAATAATGAAGTATGTTGAGATGGTTTGGTCATTTAGAAAGGATCATTGTATTTTGTATTTTGTATTGTTGTATTTTGTATAGAGTAGAGATATTTGGGAGGATATCCGCGAAGAGAAAGTGATTTGATCGGTGAACGAATGTCTGAAGGAGAGAGAAATGTGAGTTTTGAGTCTCTGTGTATATTAATAATATTATCTTATTTCTGGCCCACCTGGCCAGGGGATGAACCAATTAATTGCGATTTACATAGTGAGGTCCGTCCGCGGTCCCATGATGTCTAGGGTGGATTTCACTGTCTGTGACTTTGTATATGTACAGAGGGGCGTAGGGCTGGGCTATTTTCGACGTGTCATGTTCTCTCTACTGCTTTCTTTTTCCCGGAATGCTTGTACAGCTACCTTACCAACTCTTGGGCTAAAAGGAAGGTGTGAAGAAAGAAAGAAAGAAGCAAATAAGTAATAATAGAAAATTTTAAGAAAAAAGTCTTTTGAATCAACTTAACCATCCATGTTTTCTCGAGTAGTCTGTTATGTATATTTGCACTTTGTTCTAACTCCCACAATTCTTGCCTCAGCTGGTAACAACACGACGTATAATCACGGTGAAACTCTTTATATGTATTTTTTTATATACCTATATATAATATATAATTATATATATAATATATAAAGATATATATATTTTATATATATATTATATATTATGCATTTATTAAACATGCAGAAATGTCTTTTTGCAATAGTGAATCCCTATAAAAAAAATAAGTGAAAAAACAATTTTTAATATTTTTATATATAAAATATATAAACTATGAAAAAATGTACACAATACCACACACATAATAATAATTTTATATTAATTTTTGTAATATGAGTGTATAATATATTGTAAATGCTATATTCATAACTTTATATTTTAATAATATATTATAGTATATTATATAAAGGGGATTTATTCTATATATATATATTTTATATATTTTTATATATATTTATCATTAGTGTTTATGTTTATAATTATGAGTGAAATTGGGAGTAGATATAGGGAAACAACCTATATATTATTATATCCTATATATATGTTTTTTTATAGTATATTATATATATATTATATATTATTTATATATATAGCTATATATTAGTATATATATATTATAATATAATATGATATATTTATTTTATATTTATATATATTATATTTTTATATATTTATGAATTATTTATATATACTATGATATCTATTTTTATTTTTATAATTATACATATATATTTATTATTATTATATATAATATTATTTATTATATATATATATTATATATATGGTGTTGCAAATAAAAATCAGTCCAATGCAAAATGCATATATAGTATGTTATGTTTTGCTTGCTCACTTGCATACAAGCTTTCATCTAGAGGATATAGTACTACAAGTGAGTCATGCTGTGGTAATTAAAAATGTCTTGTGTTTTTTGGGTTCGCTCTTGAATACTTTTCACCAAAATATCTTGGTTCTCTATATATATATATCATTATCTTAGGCTAACTGACATACACCCAAGTATGTTATATGTATATACCACTACGTCGTATTAATTATATTTTAGTATCTTAGTGCAAGAGTTAAATTAATCAGCTTATTCATCCAATAAGTAACTCAAAGTGTTATTGTCAATTTTTTTTTTAGATATAAACTGAAACTGTATTTTCCACTTGGTAACTAATGTATTATTGTGCTTATCCTTTATATATATATTATACTTATTATATTTTTATACTATTATATATTATATATATAATATATATATATATATACTATATATATATTTTTTAATATATATATATTATATATATATATATGGTATATATATATATTAATAATATAATCATTTTTATATTTATTTTATTATATTATTATATTATATAGTATTATATAGTATATATATATGATATAATAGATATTATATATAATATTATTATATATATTAATATAAATATTATAGTTAATTATATAAATATATATATATATACTAATATATTATATATAATATTTTATTATTGTTATTTATATTTTATTATATACATAATAATATATTTATAAATACAGATATGTATTGTTTTTTTTATAATTATAATTAAATCTATTTTCATATATCATTATTTATTATATATTAGTATTAATATATTATTATATATTATATATATATTTAATTACTATATATAATAATATAATATATATTAAATATATTTATATTTATAAAATCTATATAGTAGAACGTATTATTCTAACCAAAGCTAATGTCTCAAGTTCATAATCTGAAAATAAGGATATTTGTATCAAATATAGAAAAATACCTATTTTTATAAATATTTTATATTAAAACAACTACATAATGAATAAACTTGGGCGAGATAAATACAATTAGATATTGATGCAAAATTAATTTTTTTGTGTATCATCTAGATAGGAATGGAAATTTTATAATTTAAAAACTAGGCTATTCTATTGTTGAGTTAAAAGTTTGTCATTTAATTAGCTGCTGCACGGTTAAACGTCTCTATATATATATGTATATATATTATGTCTTGTGTATATTATTTGTCTATTTCATCTAGACATTAAAATTGCTGGTTATTATTTTATATTTGTGTTTATATTTATATAATAAAAATATGAAAATATTCATAAAGGTTTAGTTCTCTATATATATATAATATATATATTTAATATATAAATATTCCTGTGATGGAAGTATTTTATTAAAAGTGTTGTATTGTTGCTAAATTTGGATTAGTGTTGTGGTGAGACAAATAATAAATGGGGGTGGGCATGGATGAGAAACAAGAAAGGCTTAGACAGTATTTTATGTTATTATTATATAAGTAAATGATAACAATTTTAACTCTTTTAAAATGTATGTCAGTATGATATCAGCATTTCCAGAGGGGATGCCAACAATTGGATGATTTTGGTTTGTGTGGTGAAACTGAAGAGAGTTTTGAGAGGATTAAGTATACTGGAGATTTGTAGGATTTGTGTCAATAAGAGAAACTTTATTGTATTATTATATAATTTTATATTATGTTTATTGTGTTATATAGTATAGATAATTTAAACTATATATTAACTATATATATATTATATATATATATATATATATATATATATATATATTAATATATATATATATATTATTATATAATATTAATACTAATCAGGGATGGGGAGTCAAAAAAAAAATTAATACATATATATATATTTCCTGACTCTGACTCCCAGAGTCGATATTAAAAACAACCAACTTCTATACCACCCTTTTTATAATTTTATGGTCTTTAAATTTTCTTTTTACATTCATTGCTTGGAATTTTACTGTCTTAAGAACAGAGTAGGAACGGAAATTTCCATGTAAATTTAATTATTATAATTGTTATTATAAAAATCGATTGCTTTTTCTTAAATTTATTTTATAATCAGTTTCTTTTTTCCACTTTCAATAAAATTGTAATAATTTATTTAACTTACCATTATAAATTATTTTATTAAAAGACTCAAAATATTGGGTAGGAGCTACCTACCAATCTACCCTATGTATAAACCCCCTGATATATATATATATATTATAATATATATTATATAATATATTTAGGTTTATATAGAAACATGTATATATATGCATATCGAGACAATATAATTTAATATATAAATATATATACTTATATAATATATATAATAGTATAATTATTATATATATATTTATAGTATATATATATATATATATATATAGTTATTCAATACTAATAGTATAATTTATTTATTTATTTATATATATTTTTTTATTTATATAGGTACATAAAGGTACTAGTAAATATAGTATATATATTATTGTATATGTATATGTATTTTAATGCATTAAATTTACAGGGGAAAAAGGGGGTCTAAGACTCTACTATAATTAATTTATATATTATTGTGTTCAATCAATTGGCACAGTAAAATGTGGGCAAGGCACAGGTAATCAACTAATATGTATATTACCAAAATATTATGAACAAATGAAATTATGATTTCTATTCTACAGAAAGAAGAATCCTAGGGTGAGAATATATCCTTTTATTCCTCCAGTTAAAGACATGTATTTCGACTCATCAGATTTCGAGAGTAATAACGCATCATTACTCCGACACATCCAAGTTCAAAATCTTAAAATAAGCAGCAGCAGTCCTATAAAAAAGAGGCAATTAAAAATACATTTCAATGGGTTCGAAATGAAAATAAGGTCTTTAAGGGATAATCCAAACGATTGCCTTTTCACACCATGTGCATATGAAAAGCATGCCTAAATGCATGGGTGTCCCTGTGAAAAAGACAATTCCAAAGGGTTTCTTTCGCCCTATACATTTTTAAATGAAGATATCCATTGATGTTACATCTACTAATCCCTGATATAAAATAAAGTACATGAAATGAGGTAATAAAGACAAGATTTGGAACAGTAACATCATAAGCCTTTAGTACGTAAAGAATACAATATTTATGAAAAATGTGAAAAAGTACTGTGCCCAAGATGTTTATATACTAAGAAAATAAGGTTTTGAGAAGTTTAGAGGTAGCTTCATTAAAGACTTTGAATATAGATTGTTCTAGATAACCAAAGCACAACAATTGCTTCCCCTGTGTTTCTCTAATTATAAAAAAATGTGTTTAATGCCTGAGGAACAATAATTTGACTATTTCTAGGTCGA
Source organism: Trachelipus rathkii (assembly GCA_015478945.1). NCBI lineage: Eukaryota > Metazoa > Arthropoda > Malacostraca > Isopoda > Trachelipodidae > Trachelipus > Trachelipus rathkii. Next base: position 13,104 of record JABUQX010061587.1, read on the forward strand.
GAGAAGTCCTTAAAGCCTTTATCACTATGAAGCAATATCGCTAGGTTACATGTATGCCAGGAAAAATTGAAATCTAATATAAACATAAGGCATGCCCGCGCAACGGTGGAGAGAAAGGGTTCAAAATAAGAACAAGTGGCTTTACCCTGATGGGTTTGGTTATGTGAACGGTATTGAAAACAGCTTTCTTATATCGAGATGGTTGTGCATGGCATGGACATAAGGAGATGTAATAAAGGAAAAGGTACGCTGCCTAGCGTATCGGCTGAAGACCGCTTTAACAACTCTCACCATGAAACAGAAGATATGTAAAAGAAGCCGGTTTTAATATCGTACGTGTGTGGGAATGTGAATGGAAGGTACAAAAGACCCGAATCATTCAAGATCCTGATCATATCGATGAAAACATAAGCATTAATGATTATATTCAACGTCTTAGTAACGATGTTGTCAACAACAGGCTAATAATAGACAATTCATTGTTTGGAGGACGTACTGAGGACCCTTCGGTTACATTACTCATCCCCAACTAAGGGGCAGAAGATCATGTATTTAGACTATATCATCACTTTATCCTTAGGTTCAGAAGCGAATGAAATACCCTGTGGTGGTCCCTCCTGAAAAACTAATGAGGATTGGATAAAGGTCCAGGTCTAATTGAATCATTTAAGAATGGACTCAATGATGAATATTTCGGTGCTAGCTTACATGTAAAGAATTCTTTTCCTCCTCAGACTGTTTAATCCAGCACTAACCCTCCTCTTTGCCCAAAAATAAACTAATATTTTCCACTCTGTGTAAAATGTGTTAAGGAAATTGTTCGACATGTGCAACATGAAATGGAAGAATGAACGTCTAACTTGACAGGTGTAAAAACGAACCAGTCCCCTGAAATTCAGCTTGCAATGTAAGAGATGGGATATGAAATACTTAAAATATTTGAAGTTTGGTCGTTAAAGAGAAGGAGTTTTTTATTTGAAGGGATATGTGACCACTCTAAAAATTAAGACAGAGGCAGATCAGGTCCGCACACAATAATATTATGAGGACGATCCTGATTTCGAGGAAAACTTAAAGAGTTTGTTGTCCGTCTTTTTAAAGAAAAGGAAGGTGTCCGATACTTGATAGTAACAATCATCAAGAAAAACCCTGGGATCGGTTCTTGCAAAATTGTGTCCTCAATTCTCTTTGGGGAAAATTTCGCAAAATACACCTACAAGAGAAAGATGTAGTATGTACTACGTCAGATGAAACAAGTATGGAACTATCAATCAATGTGAATGTTTGAAAGTCCCCTGCGTTTATACCAAATAGGCACAGTAAATGTTGTGAAGTCTGGTAAAAATGCACTAGCTGAAGAGTCATCAACTACAACAAATATTCCTATCGCATCATTTACAACTGCATATGCAACGTATAAAATTATACGAGTTACTTTACAAAGTCAAAAACAAAGGGCACTTGTAACATGCGAATTACCAGACTCTTGTATTTTTTCGCTGGAAGAAAGCCGATGAAGTCTCCTGAACAGGAAAACTTTTTAGGCGAACTAAAACAGATGAAATGCAGATTACGGTTCTTGGAGCATACGTGATTTTCTTTGTGTGTACTGGACCTAAGTCTTTAGCTGTTAGAATAAGAACGGCAGATGGAAATATAAAATATATTGTAAAAGCCAGAGGCCTTACAATCAGTAAAGATACAAAAGATACTATTAATTTCGAAAAAATGTTAAATTTAAACGAACTGATCGTTGCTCTGAAAATAGTATAGGCCACGCTGAGTCACTGTATGATGAATATCAAAAAATTATATTCGTGAAGGCAATGAATGAAATACAGTTGTATAATGCTGACCCCCGATGCTGATGTATATCGATCGACCTACCTCAAAAAAAAAGGGCTGCTCAGAGTAGACGAAATCACAAGACTCGCTAATGCTAATTTACAACGGAGTAACAGAGGGGGGTTGTGTTACAGTGTTCATCCCTACTACAAATTTTCAACCTGGGAAATATGGAGGTGGTAGTATTGTTGCTGGTACTAAAACGGTCTACAACATAGCATCCAATATAAGCACACAATATACTTAATTAATATAAATTATAACAGTTCACTTTCTGCACTGTGCATATGGTTAACAGGGTAAACACTGTGTCTTAATAAGGTTCCATTCTAATCGCATAATTATAAATTTCTATGCTAGTGTTTAAGCAGTATAATGTTTAAAATGTCTCGTTTTTTTCTGAGTGTAGAGCAGATATTCTGAATCAAATGTAAATCAAATAAAGTTATAGTCTTATTATAACATGTCCTTAGCATGAACATCATTTTCATCGTTTCGTGGGAGTTAGATAACTCACGGGATATCATGGCACTTTAACTGTTGCTCAGAGATCAGCGGTTAAGTTAATTGGCAAAAGTGGGGATAGATTTGAGTTTTGTATGTAATGTTAGTTACTTCACTATTGTTAAGTGTAGAACTTTGCGTTAGAATAAATTATGCGAGCGCATACTCTACATAACTCCCAGCTCTCAGATGTGTGTTAGCGTGTATTGCCTGGTTAGCCGCCTGTTAGGTCTGATGTTATCGTCAGTCGTGGGTTGCTGGTCGCTCATGATGATAGTGTGCTGTGTGTGTGATGTGTGTGTGGTGCTCTGGTTGTGTTGTGTGTGTGTGTGTGTGTGCGGGAGCGTAATTATAGATTAACGTTAATGAGTTAGAGATATGCTTGAAAGTGTGAATAAGGTTACGTTTTGTATGTAATGTTAAGTTACTTCTGTTCGTTTAAGTGTGGTACTTGGGCATGGTTATGCTGGTTTATTCGTAACTTAAGGTGTGTTAGGGCTTGTGTCGGTGTACGCTCTCTTAATTTACCCAGCTCAGGTGATGCTATATGTGTAACTTTAGGATAATGGTGAAACTTTGTTACGTTAGCGAATAATAGTCGTTGAGCAGGTGGTTATATGTAATGAACTTCTTGATTTTAATGGTTATGTTTTTAAGCCAAAAATGATGCTCCGAAATGTGACTTGAAATCGATGAGATCAATAGATCATCTGGGCGAGGGTAAGGGGTTTGTTTACTGATTTACTGATTTACTGTTTTTAGGGTATGTAAAAAGTTACAGCGATGTTTTTACGTTATAAACATTGTGAAAAAGTAAATTATTAATAAATTTTAGTAAAAACGAAAAAATGTTTAAAGAAATTAAAACAAAAATTATAATAAAATTTTGTTGAAAAATAAATATTTTTCTAAATATATAAGCTTAAAAAAATAAATAAAAATTTGAAATACAATTTGAATATATAGTATAATAATAAATATAAAACGACAGAAATTTTTTTTTTAAAAAGATTAAAAAAATAAGAATGTAAGCAGAATGAAATCAAAGTTACTAAGTTAAGAAAAATAGATAAATTAAAGTAAAAAGGAAAAAAACAATAATAAATATAAAAATAAAAATATAAAACTTTGAAAATAAAAATAAATAATTAAACACAAAGAGTATAAATGTAGAAAAAAAAAAATTAAACACTAGTAAAAAAATAGCAAAGACAAGATCGTTCTTAGTTGACAAATTATACAGAACAAGAGAAACGAGTTTTTTGAAATAGAAACGGATTATCTTGTGTCGTGTGTGTGTGTGTGTGTGTGTGTGTGTGTGTGTGTGTGTGTTGTGTTGTGTTGTCGTGTGTGTGGTGGTGAGTGTGTGTTTGGCAATTGCATTCTAGTAGCGAGCGAGTTACATTACGAATAGTTTAGGTTAGTGGCATCACGATAAATCGTTGGTGTTAAACAATATACTGTGGTTAGATGGGTAACAATTAAAACACTTTGAGATAAGATGTTAGTCAGTTATGCGTTGAAAGAAAAAGTCGATATGAGATATGTGTCTAACGCCGTTGGAGAGTTGTAAATTGTTAAGTTTACTTAACTGTCAGTGTTGAAGTGTGGAACTATTGTTAATGTTAGGCAGTTTATTCGTAGCGTTAAGGTGTGTTAGGAGTTTGTCGCTGGTACACTTAAAATTCTTACGCTCAGGTGATGCTGCAGTGTCTAACTTTTAGTATCATGAAACTGTTGACTAAAGCGGTATTAAGCATGAATATTCGTCTGATCAATGTAATAGAAGAACTTAGATATTCTATGTTATTTTAAACGCAAAAATGATTAACTCAGAAATGTCACTTGAATCAATAGATCAATAGATCAGGGATGAGGGGAGGGTGGTTTGATTTACTGATTTACTGTTTTAGGGTATGTAAAATGCAAATTTTTTTGTTATAAACATGAAAAGCATAAAAATTTTAGTAAAAACAAAAAAGTTTTTAAAAAAATCAGATTCTATATAAATGTAAAAGTTTTAAATTAAATTTTTAAATAGATAAAACTTAAAAAAATAAATTTAGGAAATTTTAAAAAATAAAGATTTAAAAAAAAAAAAAAAAAATTTTTTTTTTTTTTTTTTTTAAATTAAAATAAAAAAATTAAACACAAAGTATAAATGTAAAATAAAACTTATAAAAAAATAAAGTTAGAAAAATAAATTAAAAAAAAAAAAAAAAAAAAAAAAAAAAAAAAAAAAAAAAAAAAAAAAAAAATTTAAAAAAAAAAAAAAAAAAAAAATTAAAATAAATTAAACACAAAGTATATAATGAAATAAAACTTATGAAAAAAAAAAAAAAAAATAAAAAAAAAAAAAAAAAAAAAAAAAAAAAAATAAAAATTAATAAAAAAAATTTGAAATAAAAAAAAATTAAATACAAAGTAAAAAATGATTAAAAAATAAAAAAGGAAAAATAAAGTTAGAAAAAAAAGTAAACAAAAGAAATAAAGGATAAATTGCACTTGTAAAAATAAAAAATTAGTAAATAATATATGTACTGTTTCCAATTTAGGAAAAAATTTATTAGTTAGCTGTAATAAAAAGAAAATGAGATTTGAAAATATAAAGTGTCAAGTCTCCAACAATTTAGAAAACTGCGCATCTTTGCATAAATGAAGATTGCAATTGACGACATGTACATCTTAGAAGCAGAATCAGTTATCTAACAGTATGATATGTGTAGTAATTTAAACGCAATGTTTTACTAACTCGGCGCCGTTAACCGGCTACCACCACCGGTTGCCACTACGAACTAATCAATGCTTCTCAGATCTTTTTCCTTTAAAATCAATATCTTTTCTTCTTCTTCCTTTTCCTACTTCTACTTATTTATTCTATCTTTCTTAGCTTCTTCTTTCTTTAGCACCAATTCGGCTTAGATTTTTTTCAGTGCTGAGAGACCCAGCCAACCGAGGGGGGGGGGTCTACTGGCTCCGAAGACGAATGCCGACTCAACTCCGTCCTGCCACAGATCTCCGAAATCCAAATTGTCCTTTCTCCAAATTTGTACAGCCTCTACGATCAATTTTAAGATTATTTTAGGGGGCAGCGCTCTCTCCCTTACGGCGGGGGGGGCAGAGAGAATAACAGGACATTCTACAGTATTCACTGCAACTGACGAGAATTTAACGTCATCATCATAGACTCGGACATCCAAATTCACATCCAATATCTGGTTAAGCCCTAACATGGTTTTCAAGGACCGAAATTTGACCATTGGCGCTACGGGGGCTGGCCCCTTGCAGGAAATGACCTAGTCGTCACACAAAACTCGCCTGTGGGCCACGCTGTTTGATTGGGTAATCGTTAAGATCCTAATTTTTACTGCAATGAAAATCGAGCCCGCAAACAAGGTCGTAGCGTTATATTTCACCTTCGCTCTCGGGGGAGGTACCACCACCGGGTAGTTAGTACGTGAACTTCCCACCAGACTGAGAGAGGATCGTTTCGCCCGGCTGATGAATCGGAGTTTATCACACACTATCAGATATATTCCAAGTTTTAAAAGCCAATACAGCTAGTCCCTAATCTATGTCAGAAGAGAGGTACGAGCGCTCAACATGTAGAACTTTACTACAGCGATTAATGCGAGAATGTTTAATTATACCAGTAATTTTTTTCTTTCGAATATATTTTTTCAATGTAAAAAGCCAATCAGAGCACGTATAGAAAGACGATTAAAGCATCGATATAGGGGTAATAAACATCGATAAATCCGAGTTGGAACCATCAGAAAATGAGATTCTACCGGATCCATTAACAACTGTCTAGGAACCAAAACATAGACCCCTTTTTGGGGCTCCGCCCGCACCTTTTAGGAAACTCAACCTCGCCAAAACCGGTCCTTCCAGATCTAATATTCGGGTCTCACCGGACCTTGAAAACCTTTGACCTTGACACGTCACCTGTTAAAAAAACCAAATTTGTTGCAAGATGTTGCCTTGCAACGATTTGCAATCATTGGCAAGTGCAGACAATGCCTTGCAACATTCTTTGCTGATCAAGTTTACCTACTTCTACAGCTATATATATATATAGTGTAATATATATATATATATAATATATCTACATAGTATAGTATATATATATAGTATATATGATAATATAGATATATATATCGTTTACTTATTAGTTAATATATATACACTGAAACCTCCTAGCATTACTTAGTTACAATGAAATGTGCATCGTGTCATTGTACGTCATTGAAAGAATTAGTTCTTTAATGAATATGTTAAATGATCTGACAGGTCTCCTTCATTTTTCCTCTTAGGCCTGATTTTATAATGTGAAAGAGCAGAAAAAGTCTTCAACGCTAACTTGTGTTGGAGGTAGATCCAGTAACCATGTCATTTCAG
>JABUQX010061588.1:0-5000 GCA_015478945.1 Trachelipus rathkii
CGAGAGATAATAATAGTGAAAAAATCGAAAAAATCCCAACGCTGCTAAACTCAGTTCTTAGTTATGCCTTGTATCTTCTTTGTTCACTACCATCTATATATATCTACTGGCCACAATGCATATAGTGCTCTTATTGTTTATATTGTTTGTAAGTGTTTACAGTAATAGTGTTTCGAATAGTATACCATAAAATGTTTTACGTTTTCTTTAACGAAATTAAAAGAAAGCGATTTATGTAAGAGTAAAATCAATGTTTATTATAATTTGTATTAAATATATTTTCTCATTGTTTTATCATTAGAAAGTATTACTAATGATATAATATTTATTATTTTAGCATTTTTGTATCATATTTTATAAAAAATTATTGTTAACATGGTATTTAAGTTTGTCCAAGATATATGTTATAAAAATGCATTTTCGCAATTTTATTTCCCGTTTTTTTCCTTTAAAGTAAGTTTTTCGTAATCTAATACATATTTATTTTTTTTTTTTATTTCGGAAGAGAATGCAATTCGCTTAAGCTTCTTTTTATGTATTTTAATTCATTCTAATTTGTAAGAATGACGGTAATTAGTAAGGGATGAGGTTAATTAGTAAGGGGGCATGTTAGGTAGAGTGAGAAAGGTTGAAGAATAGTAAATCTGAAGGTATAGATGGAATTGCTGGTGAAATGATCAAGAAAGGAGGAGAGATACTGATTGACCGGATATGGAAGTTGTGTAACAAAGCGTTTATGAAGTGTATAGTTCCGAGGGATTGGAGAGAGCAGTAATAGTACCTTATATAAGGGGCAGAGGAATAAGGGGAAACTGTAGAAACTGATAGATTGAATTAGCTTATTGTGAGTGTTTTGTACGGGATGATTATGATGATCTTTTGATTGAAAAGAGTGCGTCGAATGAATCTGCACAAGAAAAAGGTTACATTTAAGAAGTGATTGAGAATGTGTAGATAAATTTCAACTTTGAACAAATGATTGGAAAATAAGATGAGAAAGAAGAATTAACTGTATTAAGGTTTTTGGACTTGCAATATGCTTTAATGACAAGATTAATAGGGAAGGCTCTTTATCAGTTCTTAGTGAATATAGGCTTTTGTTAGGGCTTTTAATGGAATTAAAAGCATGTATGACGATAGTGAAGCGTGTGTAAAAATAAATGGAGTTGAAAGTAAATGGTTTAATATTGATAGAGGAGTGAGACAGGGATGTGTTATGTCTCCTTGGTTATTTAATTTATATATGGGGGGATGATAAAAGAATTAGAGGTTGGAGTTATATGGAAAAGTGTTAGATTGATGGAGAATGGAAGGGATTGTAGGGTGTCCCTTGTTTGTTGCAAACCGATGATTTGGTTTTGTGGGGAGAATCGAAAAGTTTGAGAAGTATTGGGAGAGGAGTTGGCAGGTGTCAAATGGAGGGTTTTGAAAGTAAATGTAGATAATAGTAAGGTGAGGAAAGTCCGCGGTGTGAAATCATGTTGGAAGGTGAGCAATTGGAGCAATATTGAATTTAAATATTTAGGATATATGTTGGATTAGATGAGGATGGATGATGCAGAGTGAGTAAGAAAGTTGTGATGGTAGAAAGATTGCTGGTGTAATTAAATCCTTTTTGGATACAAAGGGACTAAGTCTTGAGTGCGCCAGGGTTTTGCGTAAGGGTATGTTGTTACCTGTATTAATGTATAATAGTGAAACCCTGGTATAGAAAAAATGTATAGATATAGGGAAAACATCATTCAGATTGAAAATCTTATGAGAAGAGTTGATAAAATGAGGAATGAACATATTAGAGAATTGTGTGGTATGAAGAAAGGCGTAAATGACAGAATAATTTAGAGTGAATTAAGATAGTTTGGTCATATGAGAAGGAATTTTGATAGTCGTGTTGGTTAAGCGGATGTATAGTGGTGAGTGTGCTGGGAATCCAACGGCTGGGAGACCAAAGAAAAAGTGAATTGAGTCAATGAAGGAATGTTTGAAGTAAAGATATGAGTTCTGTAAGACTAGATACAGGGAGGTGCATGTTAGGAGTGAATGGCGGGGTTTTGTGAGGGGGTATGGTTGTGGGTCCGGCCCAGGAGGATGAAACCCACATTGACAAGATACCACAGTGAGGGTCCGTTGCTGTTTTGTGAAGCCTTAGGGTGGATATTTTGTGACCAATACGAGGTCTCACTTGATGGTACGGAGGTAATGGTAAGGTTTGGGGTGCTTTCGTTTCGACTAACGTCAATGCTTTCTACTTAACTTCTTTCCATTTCCGTGAATGGTACTCACCCTACCCCACATTTAGTGAGAAGACAAGGTAGGATAGCGAAATAATAAATAATATATATATATATATATATATATTATATATATAATATATATATATATATATATATATATATATATATATATTATATATTATATATTATATATATATATTATATATATATATATTATATATATATATAGTATATTATATATATATTGAAAAAAGTTTATATAATAAACTGAAAATAGAAATATATACAAATATGGCAAATGTTATACGTATTGCATATGGAATGACGAAGGAGGGGAGGGGGAAATGACAAGGGGAAACCACGGCCTTGGGCAGACTTAGAGACGATGATATTGGATACAGCATTTAATAGAATAGAAAATCTCTACCATTGAAGTTAGGCATTTCAAATTTCAATTAAAAAAAAACTCTTCATTTCACTTAGCATCCTCAATTAGTTAGTATCGGTATAGAATTCTTTCAATACTTTGCGTACAATAACTAATTATGAAAAGTAAACATACGCCATGGATATTTCATAATTGTTCTCTCTTCTAGTCCATCTCTCTCACCCTCTCTAGTTATATAAATATACATCATCGTCTTCAATCTCACACAAAATGTGTGTGTAGGTATATTTAGATAGACATTCTGTTTTCCAAGACGCACATATAATTTCCAATATTTCATCATACAACTTTACACTTTTACATCTTTTTAGAATGACGATCATAAATGTGTCCTTGGGAAATCAAGGGTGACTTTCAGTTAATTAAATATAGTCGCTCGTCCATCCCTTTCTCCATCTTAACTTTGGCTGGGGGCCACTGAATGATGAGGTATGAGTCGCCACGGAAATTACGCAGCCCTTCTTTTGGTGGATTTTCTTTTTTTCGAATACCATTCCTGCTATTTATCCTAGTATATTCTAATTTTCAGTTTGCTCAACATTTAATTTTCAAAAGAGTACCCAAATCGTCCCTCTTCCTGTCTCTCTAATGAATTTTCATCCAAAGTCAGTGTTGGGAACATATGCGCAACAACATGGTTATTCTCTGTTTTTATATTGGAGAGTATTGCAATAATACCTTGCGTATTCGGTTTCTCTTGCATGTTACAAATAAGTCAACATCATATTGAATTCTTTCTAATCTTCGATTCGACTATCTTAACTACAAAAGGAGAAGTTCCCTCTTCTCTTTTCTAACATTTAGCAAAATTCCAGGTGAAGCTGGATAATTTTTCTTTATTCAGAAAGCAATTTGAGAAGATGGTACAGTGCTCTTCCCACATCTTTAACAGCCTTGGAGACGAAACTGACATTTTTTTCGTTTTATTAACTTATAATCCTTCTCCATAGAGTGTTACAAACTAATTTCGCTTTTTGGATTCTTCCGATAATCTTCTTATCTCTGTACCATGTTCTATTACTTTGAGTCTTCTACGGAAAGCGCCATTCCTTAAGTGAGGAAACGTTTTAGCCAGTTGGTTGTTGCAAAATGCTTCTTTGATTTCCCTTGGAATGGATTTTTTTTTATTGGTGAGGGGTTCCCTAAGTGTACAGACCGCATAACTGAGGTAATTCTTCCTGACACTTAGTAGTACATTCCATTCTCTTTCCCTTCAGCTATAACTTTGGTTTAACTCTGCTTATTCTTATATGCTATTCGTTGGAAGCGTGTTTCCACACAAATTACCGCCGTATTTAAACTCTAGAAAATGTTGCTTTTTTCCTTCTATTCGTAAATCATGTCAAATGCATACCATGTAATGATAAAAACTTATTTCTCTGTAAAAAAAAAAAATTACTTTTTCCTCTTCATTATACATCTAGCATTTGCAAAAAATGTCAACTTCAATACTTCGCTCATACCTTTGTCCCTAATTCCACTATAGACAATTTAGTCGTTATTACCTTCTCCACGTTCTTATAATTCATTTATGTTTAATATTGTAATTTTTTCTGGTTATTTTTTCCTCTTTTTCTCTTTAATGCTAAGAAGCTACATGGAACTGACAGTATTCGTCCTCTGATCATCAATATTTGTGATTTCAAGCTTGCATTTTGCCTTGATAAACTGTTCCATTTTCTTTTATACTGTATTTATTTTTCCATCTCGTTGGAAACGTGATTTCATTCAAGCTGTTCGGTAAAAGAAGGACCACTTTCAACCCAATAACTATCGTTTTAGACCTTTAGTCATTATTCTTGAGATAAAGTTTTCAAATCTTTCTTCTCCTCTCACTAAAAAATTTCTACAGTGGTCTATGTATTCGGAGGAGACCTTCAGAATTTCTTCACACCACCCAGTTCTGTTTTTATGAGGTGTCTTTTATCTCCGTATAGAATTTACTAAACATATCTGGAATGATTCGATTCATATATACTTTCTTGAAAGAGTTGAGCTTGATGTTTCTCATCTTATCAATTCGATTCTCTCCTCAATTAACTTTTTCTCAATCTTTTTTGTTCATCGAACGGTTGAGTCTCATATAATTTGCTTTTAAATCTGCGAATGTCTCCAAATGAATGCAGTCAGAATATCCAATTCTTCATGAGAGTTCAATTTGACAGATTTTTCCAACAGTTTTTCTTTCTTTTGTCAATGTTTGACCCATGTTTTACAGATATTCTCAGTCTTAATAATTATTTTATTGGTAAATTCTGGAACACTTTTCTTTTTACTATTTTTCCCAAACTTCTTCTATTGCACCCTTCAAAGCGCTC
>JABUQX010061588.1:25000-35000 GCA_015478945.1 Trachelipus rathkii
TGGGGTTATAGCAAATTATTCTTACGGTAAATTAGTTTTACATATTTTAAAATAGTTCTTAAATAATTAAAATTTGCTTTTTGTTACTTGATCTTGCGCGAAGCTTTGTTACAATATTACAACTATATCAAGAAAAGAAAATAATTTTTTAATGAATTATATATATATTATATATATATCTATATATATATATATATATATATATATATATATATATATATATATATGATATAATATATATATATATATATATATATATATATATATTATAAATATATTATATATATAATCTATTTTATATATATATATATATATATATATATATATATATATATATATTATTATATATATATATTTATATATAAACTAAATATATACTGTTATATATATATATATATTATATATAATATATATATATATATATATATAATATATATATTATAGTATATACTATATATATATATATATATATATATATATTAATATTATATATATATATATTTATATTATAGTAAGTATCAAGCATCCGGGATCGACAGCTTTTCCTAAAAGTATAACAGAGCTATTTGCTTTAACTTGGAATATAATCTATATATGGGTTAGGATGAATCCGTGTAATTTTCAAGTCTTAGTGATGTATATAGAGGTGTCGCCCCCGAGGGTGGACGCCGATATTGCGCTTACGCCTTTGTTGCTTGAGTTGAGTGATGAGTTAGGCTAACGAGCGTTTGGGCAAACCGACTTGGAGGTCAAACAGACCGAAGGTCTGTTTGACCAACAGACACAGACTGAGCGCGCGTGCGCATACACATACACATTATTATTATTATTATTACATCGAAGATTCGATTTCCGAAGGAAATCGAATCTGAGTCGAAAAACGATTCCTGTAAGGAATCGTTTTTTTACGCACTCGGATTCTGTATTCCGCCATGGTTGCTTCTTCGTATCCGGTTCTGAGTCGCAATATATATCTATAGAAGTTAGAGTTATCGTATTGGTTTTAAATTTGGAAGAGTGTTAGATGGGGAGGTAGGCCTTGTTGTATACGAATTAATCCCCAGAGGTCCCTAAAAATAAAAGAAGGGGGGACCCACCCCCTTAAAAATCGAGGTGTTCGTAATTGACGTGAAATTTGGTGAGAGGATTCAGATTTGAATTTCTAGAAGACTTGGTATTGGAATCTGTGGAGTTGGCTCCGGCACCGTTGCTGGACCGGTGCGATGCTGAGTTAATAAACAGTCGTTACACAATAATTGGTGTCCTAATAGGTTTATCGAGGTGTAGAACTCGGCGAAATTGATCGGTTATAAGTCCGTAATAGGGTATCTAGGACCTCCATTATGGGAGGCCCCCTCTCAAACAAGTGCCCAGAGAGCAAAACAGGATCGAAGGAGGAAAGAAGAAGGATGAAAGAAGACATAAAAGAATGGAGAAGGAATCTGACTCAGAGGAGTATGAGTTGACAGATGCATAGGTGCTGGCTTCCGATGCGGTGCCGAGTTATTTAAATATTTGTGTATAATACAATATTGGTGTTAAAATATATTTTTATAAGGATGTAGAGTTCGACTAAGGTGTTTGAGACTCCCTCATGAGCAAGAAGGTAGCGTCATCAGGCTCCTGTTCGATGCGGGGGGCGCGCCCGCAGGCGCGCAGCCAGTGCAATCGCGGAAAACGGGCGTGTGCGCGCGCCGCAGGCGCGCCCGCCGGCGCGATCCGACGCGTGTGCGCGCCTGCCGGCGCGATCCGACGCGTGCGCGAGCCCCCAGGTGCGATCCGACACGGGAGGGGTGCGTGCGCGCACCCCCTCGCGTATCGCATTAGCTTTTACGAGTGAGCTTTTTTTTTCAACTTAATTTTTTTTTAATTTTTATTTTTTAAACTTTTTTTTTTTCATAACGTAAAAATTCAGTCTATTGATTTTTCTTTGGTATAATAAGTTCTTTTGAAAAAGCGGGAAAAAGAAAACAAGTTTTTATTTTAAGGCCTTTATAACATAAGACATAATCATTTTCATATAAATTTTTAGCATCAAATATATTAACTTTTTTTAATTAAAGAAACATTATTTAAAAAACATATAATGAAATAAATACAGTATACACCACATAAATTAGACCTGATAGGTTGTACAGGAAAACATAAGGTCTTACATATTGAACATTATTATATTTTAAAAGATGTAGCATATGATTACTAAACATAAAATCTAAATGCAGAGAGTCAAGGAATAAACAACAACTATTTTTATTCTTATACACAGCTATCCAATGTCCATTGCTTGAAACATCTCGGGGAGAAGTGTTGAAGATAAGACCAGAGTCGGTATCCAATTTCACAGAACAGAGATATATATATTTAGCAAGAATGAGGTTTAACATTTAACATACACTGTGTGCACTCGATGTATTGTTCTAAACTTCTTAGGCCTTGGTTCGTGACATATGTGTAAATGTCACGTGCTGATATGTTCTTTGAACCCTGAGGTTTTCATTTCTTTGTCATAAAGATAGGTGAATTTTTCAAGATCGATAGCATCAATAACTCCGGGATCCTGTGATTCGATCACATTGTGCTCGTCATATATTGTGTAGAGTATACCATGTGACAAATTAATGAGTTCGTCCAGTAAATCAACTTCAACCATACGTTTAGATATTTCTTCTTGCATTTTGATAAATGCTGTAATATTTTCTTTTCCATTTATACAAACACCGTGTGAAGTGGGGCGGAAAATACCGCTACAGTTAGGTCTCCACCAGTTACGTAAATCGATGGATTCAATATTGTTATGTAGGGAAAAAACAAGAGTTAACCTTTTTGAATCGTCTTCTTCTCCGCCATTGATCGCTACACCCCAGGAATTTGTCACTGATGATGAAATGTACTTTTCATTTATCCATGTATTAACTTCATCGAACACCCGACTTAATTCTTCACATGATAGGAATAAAGATCTGTTAGGTGGATGAGAGGAATCAGTGCAAGTAAAGTAACGCTCGCCAGTCGACTTGCGATGGAAAGTTAAATTTACAATATTTTTAGGATGAGATACCTTCCATGCTATAATATCGTTTACAAATTTATTATTCACAAGAGAAACCATGTTTATAGTTTAATGTCGGACCTTCAACTAGTGCTGAGCTTCAGCTATCCCTCTTTTAAGAAGAATGTAATCCTCTCTCTCTCTCTCCCAACAAACCGGTTTATACGTAGCTAACCCTAAAACGTTAGTCCTAACAAGATTGAGAGGGCGGGGCTTATAACTATTGCGTAATGTTATGTTTTTTTTTTCTTATCTCTAATGGATTTCTCTTGTAATGTAGCCTTAGGCTTACATTTTTAACCATTCTTATCTTTTTTTTCATAATTTCTTTACACTGGGCTAAGGTTGTTTGTTATTTCGTTTTCTGAATAACCCTAAAGATGAATGTATTGATTTAGGGTATGTAAAAACGTTACAAATTTAGTAAAAAATTTGACTTAAATCAATAGATCAATAGATCACAAGTTGATAGGTGGGTAGCTGGATGGTGACAGGATTGGAGTTGCGATCTATTGATCTATTGATCTAATGAGTTAACAAACCATTTATAACATAAATGCAAACCTTTTCTTATTCATTAGTGATCAGGTATCAATCTAGAATGGACGTTAGTAAATTTATGTTCCGGGCTCCTGCTACTTGTCTTGTGTCTGGTCCTACAGGTTGCGGGAAAACCTTTCTGTTATTAAACATTTTAAAAGAGGTCGAGATTTTCGAGCAAAAGCCTGTTAAAATCATATGGTGTTACAGTGTTTTACCAAGAAAAGTTTAAAGACTACAAAGATGTAATCGAATTTCACGAAGGGTTATATGATATAAAAGCTCTTCAATGTTTACCAGGACATAAAATTATAATCCTTGATGATTTGATGCATAAATTGAATGAGGCTATAGCCGAAACTTTACAGTTTAATCGCATCCATTTAAACCCATCACAGTTATTTTATAACCACAGAATACTCTTCATCAGAATAAGTAATGAGGGATGTGTTTTAAAACACCCAGTATATTAATTCTTGTTTGGACAAAAGAAGGAATATGAGTCATGTCAAGTTGTAGCTACCCAATGTTCCCTCACTCAAGCGTAAAAGAGTTCTTAAGTATATAAAGAAAGTCTACATCTATACTCATGGTTATTTAAACTCTGTGAGCTTCATCTAAGAACCGCAATAGAGTGTTACTGCGTACAAATATCTTACTTCCGAGATTGAGACAGTATACATACCTGAATAAATTGAGTACTCTAAGTAGCGATTATTTACCTCTTATGAGAAAATTTAAAACCCTGAAACTTCTGAAAAACGTAAACTTGGTCTGGTGATGAAAAATTTATACAATGTATAGCTGAAGTATGCTAAATCTTATAAAGGATGTTTAAATCACACAGGAAGGTCAGAAGGTGAAGCTTCGCCGTCACAGAAACATCATTAAAAAACTTGCGGGTACAGCAAGAAAGACTTAAAAATAAAAAGCGCTATATTACAGAAGGGTTGGTGGTGTGTTCTACCTTACTCTTTTCCGTTATATCCCTTTTGATAACCAAGTGGCTTGCTCAATGATGAAGAAGGTGGCGGTTTTACCCTACAGCGATTATGAGAAGCTGAAATATAACACAGAGAAACCCTTACCTCTACAACAAAAACACAAACAACAACAACAAACAACAACACACAACAACAACAACAGCAACAACAACAACAGCAACAACAGCAGCAGCAACAACAACAGCCACAACAACAGCAACAGCAACAACACCAACAACAACAACAACAGTTTGAACAGCCTCAATCAGACATTCAGCAGCATCAGATCGGATATAATCCTTATCACCCATTGATTCAACAGCAGCCTTTGAGTTTTACGATCCTCAAGTTGAACAGATAAATAATTATGAGAAGGAACTGCAGCAAATATTAAACTCCAACGTTAACATTCATGAAAAAAGAATCCTATATCAAAATGCTATACAAAAATTAGTAGATTTAAAAGTTTTATTAAAATCACCCAAGGAAGATGCAGCTCTAACAACAGATACTAAACCCATGGTGAAAAGAGAAGCTAATTTTAGACATATACTCAAAGAAAGCTTACCAATAAGGAGTAAGAAAACGGGTATAGCTCTATATAATATTTTAAAAGATCAGATTACATGGGATGATCTCGGTCAAATCATTATTGATGGAGAAACATACTTGCGCCTCGAATTTGTTGAGCATTGAATTCTGATCTCTCCCGTGAAATGGAGAAGGCTCCAGGACAGGATGGAACAGGATCAAACAAGAACTTCAGACTATTAATTTTCCAAGAAGTTTAATCATGAATAAACAGAGATTAGCGGATCTGGATAATATTCCATTGACGCCTAGACCTGATGCAAGTCCTGCTGGTACTTCTTTTGCATCGGATAGATCAAAGTTGATAAATAGAGGTACATTACGTTCAAGAGCGGGCCGAATAAGAAAAAATCCATACAAAGTATCAAAATGGATTAGCATCTGATTATTTATTATGATTTTTTATATGCTTGTATTATTTGTAATTTAAAATTATGTATATATATATATATATATATATATATATATATATATATATATATATATATATATATATATATATATATATAAGATATAGAGATATATGTGCATATATATATATATATATATATATTCTATGTTATCTTTCTGTATACACTTGCTATGTTTTTAGACTTGTAATTTAAAATAGTTAATATTATTTTGTAATTAAAAATAAAATACTTCATATATACATCTGATTTTTATATATCCTTCCAGTATAAAGGAATAAAATTTTTATTGTTAATGTCATTGTGAATCATGGAAGCCAAGGAAGCGGTCGATAAATATTACTTTGATGTGAAACAGCCATACAGTTACGGGGGTTTTTCAAGGTTTGCCTCAAAGTTCCCACAAATTGATAAAAAAGAATTGAAAAAATATTTAGAGGGTGAGGATGCGTTTACCCTTCATAAACCTATACGAAAAAAATTTCCTACACGGAAAACTATAGCCCATCATTTAGATAGCGTATGGCAATTAGATTTGACCGATATGATAAAATATAAATCTTACAATGAGGGGTATCGATATATTCTTTTTGTGATAGATGTATATTCCAGATACTTATGGTTAAAGGTTTTAAAAGATAAAAAATCAAAGACAGTTGCTACAGCAGTCAGAGAAATTATAAATAAGGATAACAGATATCCCAAAATGATATGGACAGATAAGGGTACAGTTTAGGTAAAGAGTTTCAAGAAATAATTACTGAGTATGATATAGGGTATTACAACACATTTTCAGTTAATAAAGCCGCAATAGTTGAAAGAGTACAAAGAACTATAAAAGAAAGAATGCATAGGTATTTCACGAAGATGAATACATTTAAATATATAGATATACTACAGGACTTGGCTTACTCTTATAACCGGTCTCATCATAGAACACTTAAGAATACCCCTATAGAGATGGTAAAGACAAAACCGTTTGTACCTATCAACCCAAAGGGAAAAATAAAAGATAACACAGGCATTAAAGTAGGAGATTATGTAAGAGTATCTAGGACTGATGAAAATTTCAGAAAAGGGTATGAAGCTGGATGGTCGAGAGAGGTTTTTAAAGTAGATGCTATCAGAGAATTCCCTAGAGACAGGTTAAAATTATACTATCTTGAGGATTTAGATGGTGAAAAAATAAAAGGAGGATTCTATAAACAAGAAATACAGAAAATACAATTTGATCCTAAGAGTCATGAGTATAAAATAGAAAAAATATATGGATCTAGAGGGAAAGGTAAAAATAAACAGTATCTTGTCAAATGGATAGGTTACCCCATGAAGTTTAACAGTTATATAAATGCTAGTGAAATTAAGAAACATTGATCAGTTTACTTTGTGAACATGGAGAGTGAAGATCATTTCTATTTAACGCTGCCCTCATCGGCTTCTATGGATCTACATCCGGAAAATAAAATATCAGACTATACAACTCAATTATTGAACCCTATAACTTTCGATAGAGAACTGTATGAAGCAGGATTAAGTGAAATAATTCTCGATGTCGGTATAGAGAATATACCTGTTACAAATTTGGCGTTTACGATATTTAGAAATGTTGATAATGTTAAAAATGTATTAAAAAGTAACGCTAGTACGGCAACCCTCAAACGAGGCAAGAATGAATATTTCTACGAAAATTATGCAATAAACAATGGTCTCTATAAATCGATTACCGAGGTGTTCATAGACTTAAACAAAAAATTTGAAGCAAGTGAATTATGTAAAGATTTAGTGTTTCTTGTTAATAAACCCGTTAACGAAGATAACGTGTTAATCACATTAAAATCTCATGAGGAGGTGAACCTGAAAGATATAAGTTTATTTATTTTCCGTCCTTCAGTTTGGTTTCGTAGTTGTTGTTACTCACATATATACAAAATATCGCGAAATAATAAACCATCTCTAAAGGCTCTAATGCATTATATACCAACGATGGAAGAGTATGTCACAAAAAATGACACCGTGACTTCATTACATTTTGTATGCATGCCTTCTAAGATGTTTCAAGATCCTGGTATGGCCTATGTTTATACAGATATTATAGATCACCAGTACGTAGGGAATACTAAAGCCTCTTTGTTAAGAGTAGTTCATTTTCCTAAAGGTAAAAGAGTTATAAGTTTTCCTAATGTTCACTACTTACCCTTGAGTAAGACCCAACTGAGTTCGATTCGTATTTATATAAGAGATGTAGAAGGTAAACCATACCCATTCACGACTGGAACAGCAGTGTGTAAAGTACATATAAGAAGGAAGCTCCGATAAATAATAATAATGGAAAGAGAACGAGTCTTCAGGGGTTCAAGAATGCAGAGGGGGTATGGTTTAGGTGGATTTTTTGCTTCGTTGTTCAGACGGGCCATCCCTTTGTTTAAATCAGGAGGTAAATATCTTGCTAAAAAAGCAGCTAGGACAGGGATAGACACTTTCCAGGATATTATGGGAGGTGTCGATCCTCGAACAGCTGTAAAACGACGACTAGCCGATGCTTCTGATGAAATGTTAGATGATGTTAAACGAAAAATACGACGTAAGATGACGGGTCAAGGTGTAGGTCATCGTAAAAAACCTATAAAGAGGAATAGGAAAGGTCCACTAAAGAAAAAGTGTATTGATGTGTTTACCCTTTAATAATGATGCTGAATGGCAACTATTTCACATAAACAATGACAACCTGTAACTAACTTGTATATAAAGAATGTTTAAACAAATCTCTCCTCATTATACGTTCGGTGCATGTACCAGCAAGATGCATTTCCTCCATCCCTCCAGTCCAGACTGTTGTAAGAGCGAATTGGATCTCTTCTCTGTGAACCCTACACAGATTAGTGTGAGTGAATCCAACTTTATTAGTATTAATCCCGTTCACTCAATTACAAATACAGATGTACCTCTCGATTTCAATATTCCTGGCACTTCTGATCAATATCTTGACCCTTCGAATGTGTTTTTATATCTAAAGACTAAGTTAGTAAACGAAGATGGTTCAGATCTCACAGGAACCGATCACATAGTATCCACCGAAACAAATTTCCTGTATACGTGTTTTAATCAACTTGAGGTATTTTTAAATGAAACATCTCTAGGAGCATCAGCTGCAAGTTATCCTTATCGAAGTTATATTGAAACTTTATTAAATTATTCTCAAGATGCGAAGGAGTCTCATCTACAATCATGTGGATATTACAATTTAAAAGATGTGGAGAACCACAGAACCCATGCTGGTAAATCTAAAAATAACACCTATGAATATTATGGACGGGTAAATGG
Organism: Trachelipus rathkii; assembly: GCA_015478945.1. NCBI lineage: Eukaryota > Metazoa > Arthropoda > Malacostraca > Isopoda > Trachelipodidae > Trachelipus > Trachelipus rathkii. Next base: position 33,895 of record JABUQX010061588.1, read on the forward strand.
TGATATATTCTCTCAGGAAAGACTTATTCTACCATCTGTGGATACGCGTATCAGGTTAACTAGATCTACACCTGAATTTGCTCTTAATGTTAAAAGCGCTCTTTTAGCAACAACTACGGCACCAAAGCCTATCTTTAAATTACTGGACGCCTATCTTTATGTACGTAAAGTGAAATTATCGCCCATTAAACATATGGAAATAGAGAAATCTCTTTTGACTGATACAGCGAAATATCCAATTAAGAGAATTGAAACTAAAATTTTTAACTTTACCCAAGGGTTATCGAGCATTAATATACCTAACATAGTCAATGGGAGCTTACCTCAGAAGGTAATAATAGGAATTGTAGAACACGACGCATATTCTGGAAACTATGGAAAGTCCCCCTTTAAATTTACCCATTTCGGACTTAGAGGGGTCAGTTTACATGTGAATGGTCAACCTTACGGTCGTGATTATGAGATGATATATGAAGACTCACATTCCCAATGCTCACGGCCTTTTTACGATTTGTTTGCTAATACGGTATCATGCAGCGATAACGGTACGGGTGTTGATCTCAAGAATTATGCTGAAAACAGTAATTTATATGCATACGATCTCACTGCTGATCTTTCAGCTTGTAATGCTTATCATCTCAATATCCTAAGAAAAGGAACTTTAGGGTTGAATCTCAAATTTGGACAAAGTTTGACATCCTCAATCTCAGTTCTGGTGTATCTGGAGCATCCTCAAATCATCGAGATTGACAGAACACGAAATATAATCCTGAATTATTAATGATGAATGAAGAAGAAATATTAAATGCCTTCAGAAACGAAAGAAGATTTTTAGGCGTATTCGCCTGTAATGAACTCAGTTCTGTGAAACTGGATACCGACTCTGGTCTTATCTTCAACACTTCTCCCCGAGATGTTTCAAGCAATGGACATTGGATAGCTGTGTATAAGAATAAAAATAATGTTGTTTATTTCCTTGACTCTCTGCATTTAGATTTTATGTTTAGTAATCATTATGTAACATCTTTTTTAAAATATAATAATGTTCAATATGTTAAGACCTTATGTTTTCCTATACAACCTATCAGGTCTAATTTATGTGGTGT
>JABUQX010061588.1:45000-47774 GCA_015478945.1 Trachelipus rathkii
AACACTCTCACACACATTCTACTATTCCTATAAAAAGCCCTAATACCTTTCCCTAAATTACCCCCCACCCCATTTTCCTCCAACACCCTCCACATTTCACCCCTATTCACTCTATCATATGCTTTCTCTAAATCTAAAAAACATCCATACACTTTCCCTTTCCTCTCAATACTTTTCTCCACAAGCATCTTTAGTGTGAACACTTGGTCCACACACCCTCTCCCCTCCCTAAATCCTCCTTGTTCTTCCCCCATTCTCCCCTCCGTTAAACCTCTTACTCTCTCAATCAGTATTCTTCCGTACACTTTCCCTACCACACTTAGAAGACAAATACCTCTATAATTTCCACATTCCATCCTATCCCCTTTCCCCTTATACAGGGGAACCAAACAACCATCCATCCAATCCTGTGGTACCTCACCACTCCTCCAACATATGTTATATAACCTATGCAGCCATTCCTCCACCCCTATACCTCCCTTCTGCAACATTTCCATTCTCACACCATCCAGACCAGCGGACTTCCCTTTTTTTCCTTTATTCACGGCCCTAATAATTTCCTCCATTTGTATTTCATCCTCCCCCTCCCTCCCCACTTCATTTCCCCTCCTCACCTCTTGCATATCTTCCTCCCCTACCCCACCCCCTTCATTCAATAGTCCACTAAAATACTCCCCCCACCTCTTCCTCACCCTATCCTCTCCTCCTATCCACTCCCCATCTCCTCCCTTAATCCTCTCCCCCAACCCCTCCTTCTTCTTCCTTTTTTTATTAACCTCTTTCCAGAACATCTTATTCCCCGATTCAAAATTTTCCGTCACTTTTCTACACCAATCCTCTTTTGCTCTTCTCTTCGCCCTCTCCACCGCCCTCTTTGCTTCCACTCTAACCCTTCTATATTCCTCCCAGCTATCTTCTCCCCTACTTCCCAACCATTTCACATAAGCCTCCTTTTTCCTTTTCACCACCTCCTTCACCTCCTCACTCCACCATTCACTCCCTTTCCTTCTGCTTGCACCCACCCTTTTTACTCCACATACCCTTCTAGCCTCTCCACATACTGCCTCTCTAAATCTCTTCCACTCCCCTTCCACCTCCCCAATTCCCATCCCTCTCACGTTTCTCCACTTTACGGTAAAAACCTCTCCGCAAACTCCCTCTAGAGGAAAATTATCGTCGTTCAACGCGCTCTTCGGAACATCACTTCCACTCTCCTCTTTTCTTCCCTTTTCCTAACCGTCACCTCTCCTCCCACCCTTATCCTGGCAATTACCAAATAGTGATCTGATATCCCCCTCCCCGCCCCTCTAAATACATTTACATCTAATAATCTACCTCTATCCTTCCCATTTACACACACATAATCTAGTATCGCCTTCCCCCCCGTTATCTCACTCTTCCATGTATACTTATGATTATCATTTTTTTTGAACCAAGTATTCCCCACTATACTATCATTCTTCTTTCGACACATAACTCTATCAGGCTTTCTCCATTATCATTCCTCTCCCCAACCCCAAAAGGACCTATTATTCTTCCTACCTCCTCCCTTCCCACTCCTGCATTCAAATCTCCCAGTAAACAAATTTTTTCATTTACCCCGAAACTTTCCCAACACTCATTCAATTCTCCCCAAAATCTTTCTCTCTCCTCCTCTCTCGCTCCATTCACTGGTGCATATGCACATATAAAGACCCACATTTCCCCCCCGAATTTCACTTTTACCCACATTATCCTAGAACTAACCTGTCTACACACCCTCACCTTGTCACACATCTCTTTCCTCATAACTATTCCCACCCCTTCCCTCGCCCTCACTTCTCGCTCACCCCCGATACCATACCTTTGTATTTTCCGAAATCTATCTCCCTCTTTCCCTTCAACTTAGTTTCTGTTATCCCTAACACATCCAACCTTTTTTCCTCACACATCAACCCCACTTCCTCCCTTTTCAAATCCTCATTTACCCCTCTCACATTCATACACCCCACCCTAATTACCACTCTCCTCCCCATCTTTCCCTACTTCTATATATAACTCAAACAGGCTGTACGCTTTACGGGACCCCCCCTAGGTACTTCCCAACACCTAGGGTTACCACCCCGCTCACCAACCCACAATAACAATAACCAGATACGTTAAAACAATATAAAAACAATAAAAGGTTAAAACCCACACTATCAGTTTATATCTATTCCCCCACCCTCTTCCTCCTCCCCCCTTCCTCCCTTCCCCCACCTCCCTTTCCTTTTCCTTTAAAATTCCCGTTAAAACTTAATTATCCATTAAAAACCTTTATTTACTTATTTATTTATTTAAAATTCCTTAAAAACTGACACACATACGATATATAAAATTTTCAATAAATAATACCTTACCAATGCAAACGATTAAAGTAACTATGACAAACAATAAACAAAATATATCTACTATACCTACCACACGAACGAACTGAGATTTACAGTTATAATATAATTGTCTATTAACGGTATTAACACCAGGAATAACTGGATTCTTACTCACAATGAACCCGAGATTGTGAGCAAAATAACTAGCTTCAAAGCGGCCTATTTTTCATATATATAGCAGAGAGAATAAATATTTTATTTTAATACTACAAAATTGCTCTAAACAACAATAAATTTACGAAAAAAGTGTCTACATATAATTATGAATATATATAAATATGACTTAAATAGTAATCTTATTTTTCAATATAATAAATAAAATACTCAGACAACGAAATTAATAATGAATATGGGATGAATGAGTCA
>JABUQX010061589.1:2500-5000 GCA_015478945.1 Trachelipus rathkii
ATGGTAATGCTAATTAGGTATATCTAGTGAGCGGATCCGGGTTCCAGATGGACCAATCTGTAGGGGGTCGTGTTCAGAGATCATGAAGAAGGAGTTGGAGATAAAAATGATGTCAGGCGCCGCTCTAAGCTTCAGGAGACGGCGCGCACCACGAGGAACCTCTAAAGCAGGTTGTCCTAATTTCGAGGATGGATAATAAGTCGGTTGGTGTAAGCCAGACTCGTATAAGTGATAGAGTGTGTGCTGGTGGAGTGACCGCGGCTGGAGAACCCCGAAGAAAAAGGCGTAATTGAGATGTCTAGTAAGGGGAAATGCCTGAATGGAGAAGGAATGTGATTTATGCAGGCACGTCTAGAATGAAAAGGTAGCATATAACAGAAAGTGAATGGGCGGATTTGTTGTTAAGGTTATTGGTGTGTGTGGCTTTGCCCCAGGGGGAATGAACCACATGTGGATGATGATGACCCAAGTGGAAGTCGTGTCCCCCGTTTTCTTGAAGGGGTGGCTTGGGACATGGGGGGGTGGATTTTATCCTGCCTGTGGGCTCATAGCAGGTAGTAAAAAGCCGGCTTATCTTTCGTCGGAGAACTTAGCGGTCATTCTCTCTTCTAGACTTTTTCATGTTTCGGACTAATGCTCACGGGTACACCTGCAGCCTGCCTAATCTGGGGATAGGAGGCAGATGAAGTTCATTCAGACGCTTGATTAATGAGTGTCGTTTCGTCTATGAGGTGGTAGAAATTTTGATGTTGGCGTACGATTTAGGGCTGTGAAACGAAGTTTAGCAGACGAAATATACAAATCGAGACGCAAAGCATAAGATTATAATATTGTTCGTGAATCGTTTTGGAGTTTCACCTGCGGCGGGGGTTCATGCTCATCTCCTCTTCTTCATTCAAATAAATAAAATGATTTGTTTAAACTGTTATTAGCAAGTTTTGTCAATATCAAACGAACTAATGGACAAAGTTGAAAAGGAATTTTTAAAAATTCTCACTCGCTCTCATCTTCGCAGCCGGAAACTTGAGATTTTTTTCCATGCTTGCACCTGAATTTTGAGTTTTTATACCTTGTTATGAATTATGATCACTAGCTGTGCGATTCCTTTCGGTGGACTTCTTCCATTGAAAGAGCATTTCTGTTTACTAATTTTTCCTTTGTTAGGGTTTTAATGTGAAGTTCCATAAGCCAATGCGATTACAACAATGCCACTGCGGCGCGCGCAACACACATATTCTATGATCATCCCTATATTCTGACAGCTATACCATCACTCACGCCTACCGTTACCCACCATATGGTCAAATATATATTAGGCTCATAGAAGATCAAACTGATATTGGTAGATAAAACTTATACCAGAATACCCAGGTACTCACCTACTAAAGGTTCTCCTCCTTAGGCTCCTTATCTATAAACCATGGAAATACGTTTCGGAAAAAACATATTTCCAAGAATATTTGGCAACGATTTTCCAACGGATCTCTGATCAAAATTTTGAAAATTTTCATTCGGTATAACAAACGAATCCATAATCTCTCTTCTATCCACCCACAGGGGCTTTATCTCGTATCCTTTGAAGAATCTTGATAACGACGAAGTAAGGTAAACCCCAGAGGTGTGTGGGATTCTGTGGTCGAAAGACCACGCGTAAAATGTAAGAGAAAGGAACGATAATAATAGTTGGAGTTTCATTTTTTTTAAATTTTCGTCTTCTGTATATATATATATATATATATATATATATTATATATATATATATTATATATATCATATAATCACTCACTATATAATATATATATATAAATATATATATATATCGATTCTTATCAGGAAAGGAGTTTGAGGATTACAAAAATTATAACGACCAAAATGTAGGGAATTCTTAGAGAAAAAAAAAACTGGTCTTCGTCGGGAGACTCTGATAGCTCCATCGACGTTGTGATACATTAAGTTATAAATAAACATCATTAGCTTATCTCTCCGCTAATAAGAAACATAAAAAACAATATTATTCAGTAATTGCCCAAACTTACACTGAGCAAATGACAAGCAGAACTTATATATATATATATTATATTATTATTTATATATAAATATATATATTATATATATATATTATATACACCATACCATATATATATATATATATATATCATAATTATATATATATATATAATATATATATATATTATATATATTAATATATATCATATATATATATACTATATAAATTTAATTTATACCTATGCTCAATCCAGTCAGTGCACCAGCAGGTAAAGAATAAAACTGACTCGTCGATTTCAAATCTGGTCTTTCGCAGTACTAATCAGAAGATAATAATAAATAAATATAATAAAATAATACATAATATAAATAATAATAATAATAATAAAATAATAATCAAAATATAAATATAAATAATATATAATAATAATAATAATAATAATAATATTAATAATAATAATAATATTAAAAATAATAATAATAATATTAATAA
>JABUQX010061590.1:0-5000 GCA_015478945.1 Trachelipus rathkii
AGAGAGAGAGAGATTATTATTATTATTATTGATTAGATATTATATTATTATTCATTATTATCGAGTTATATATTATTATTACTATTAGTTATTATTATTATTGATATTATATTATTATTATTATTATTCAGTTATTATATATTATAATATTATTTTATTATTATTACCGTTTTCCGGTTTAAAATGTTTAGGTCTAATTCTTTTCACCCCTTAGGTTAAACAGGTTACATTAATTGCGACCCATAAATATAGAAAGGCTACAGTAATTTTTACTTAATGATTCTTCAAAATTGTTTTAATGTAGTATAAAAATATTTTAAGTTAGCAGACATTTTAAACTTTTGTATAGAAAGTACCTAAGAAAAATCACCATATAGATATATTATATTATAACCTGTTATTCACATAGGCAAATATCGTTTACAATATATATAAAAATATTATATATATATTATGATAAGTCCAATCTAATCATGACGCTAGTAATCTCTACCTATTACTTGTTGATGATGATCATTCCGAACAAAAACCACTTTATTTGTTTTAAAGATTTAAAGATCCTTATTTTTCTTTACTTTTAGTTATCTAAAATATATCACAAATATTTTTTTTTTCCCAAAATGTGTTGGCAAATGTAAAATTTTGAGGAAAATTTTAATTGCTTTTCATTGTAGAAACCAAGTAATTTGATTGAAAAAGATTTATATGCAAAATTTATCTTTTTCCAGAAATTGGTAATGGGAAATTTATAATTTTTAAAACAATGAATTTTTGAAAAATATTAAACAGTTTTTTATATAATTTTTGTTTCCCTCCAAACTGTTTGAAGTTTTCAAAATATGTGTAGTGAAATATAAATATCGTAAAACTAAAAACATATTTTATTTCCTGTTTTTTCCTTTTTTATTGTAAAAGGAAATATATTAATATTATTATTCATTATGATTATTATTATTATTATTAGTTATTATATTGATTATTATTATTATATTATTTATATTATTATTATTATTATTATTATTATTATTATTAGTATTTATTTATTTATTGATTATTATTATTATATCATTATTATATTATTATTATTATTATTATTATTATATTGTATTTACATGAAGAATTTTTAACATCAACTACACAAAAAACTTTTCTTAAAAAGGAAACTTAATTACGGAATTGTTTGCGATAGAGACAGTTTTCCTCGGGCTAATGCGGAGAATGATTATATATATAGTATATATATATATATATATATTATATAATATATATCTATATATATATATATATAATATATATATATATTATATATAATATATATATATATATATAATCAATATATATATTATATATATAATTATATATATAATATATATTATATATATATATATATATAATATATATATATTTATATATAATATAATATATATAGTTTATATATATATATATATATATTATATATTGTATATTATAACCAGCTGCACGGGCAAAGCCTATTCAAGGACGGGGGTGTTAAAAGAAACAAAACTTAACTAACGCACATTACGGGCAGATGAGCAACAGACGCGGCCTTGTGAAATGGAGGAGACTAAATTGCGTAGGAAAAACAGCAGGAAGATGGAAGAGAATTCCACAGAACAGAGTGGCAGGAAAGAAAAGAGGCACCGCAGCGAACTAGTGCGGAGTGCTAATATAAACCGACAAAACTCATGTGCCGAACAGCACCCTCCTTGTGCTACAGGGGCGCTTAAAGGTTGGCACGCGAGTGAAAGTTCCTCGAGCACTGCCGTTATCGGAACCTATAGAAAGAGATAAAGCCACCAATATCGCGCCGCAAAGATAGAGGGTCAAGTAACTTAGAAGAAACGAGCAGTTTATAGTCTGTGCCTTGACTCGACCTATCCAAACAGCCGGGGTGAAAACCCGGCCCCCCCAGATAGAGAGCAAGTACTCCATACCACAGGCGGATAAGGCCCTTGTATAACTGGAGTAACGGTGAAGCAGGAAAAAAAGTCTCGCAGTCTAAACAGAACTTCCCAGTTTCTTTGAGGCCGGCCTAGCAACCGTTGTGAATCATTAAAAAAAAACGAACAGATTTTTTTGTTTGTTAAGGCCAAGGATGTTTCTATTATGTCAACAGGAGAGACGAGAGAACCGTCGAAAAGAGATAGGAAAGTTAGAAGTGTATTTCGAAAGAACGATTAGAAGTAAATCCATTTTCAAAGAAATAAAATTTCAACAAGGTCAGATGAACCCCCACCTAAACTCTATTACAGATCACCAGAATCGATCTTAAAGATAGGATAAGTGGCAAATTGAAAAGTGAAAAGAGCGAGCAGAATTGAAATAGAGTTGAAGAATGAAGGGTCGAGTCAATCGCATATGAGTGAATAGAGTTAGATGTGCAGGTGAGAAGATCATTGATGAAAAAGTAGAATAAAGTAGGAGATAAGACAGACCCTGAGGAACGACCCTATTGATTGCAAAATTAGAAGAAGTCGCCCGATCAAAAACAGTCGAATAATGAGCGATTTTGAAGAAAAAGTAGAATGGAAGCAGAGTTTGATAATGCTGAAATCAAAAGGAGGGGCTTGGAGAACAGTGACGCGTGCCATACGCGTCAAATGCTTGGATATGTCAAGCGCACCGCGCAGGTCTCCCCGTAGTTCCTAAGGGCGGAAAACATAAATCGGTTAATAGGAAAGTATATCACCATTAGAACTTGAACGCCGAAAGCCGCACTGGTGATCGGAAAGAAAGCGAATGAGATTCCAATTGGTCTAAGAAGTGAGAGTTAAGAAACGGTTTCCACAGATCTTTAGATAGAAACCCAGGTGAGAGCTTATCAAGGGCGATAGTTAGAGGACAGAGCGGCTCCTTTTTTCGGATAGGTTGGACATGTGCGTGCTTCCACACTGAGGGAAGTGTTAGTTTTGAGACATAGGAGAATAAAGTTGAACGAGGGAAGGGTCCAGCTCGGAAGCACACTGCCTCAAAACTCGGGGAGGAAGTGCCATCCGGGCTACCCGCCTTCCTAACGTTCATAGATCTCAGGAGCCCATGTACCCGATAAATGTAATCACAGGCAAAGACATAGAACACCTGAAGAGCGATAAGGTGGAGGAGGACGGAATGACCAGAATCGTCCAGGCGTTGAGTTAGAAGAAAATAGGATGCCGAAGAGATTTGCCTTTTCAGTTGGAGAGTTTGCAACAGAGGCCATCAGATCGATAAGAGGAGGAAAGGCAGATTTACAAGAGTTGGTTAGAGATGTTTTGGCAAGAGGCCAGAAAGATTATCAGTAGGAGAACTAAGGAGGTTAGCGCACCTTCGTTTGATGAAAGCCGCTTTGCTCGTCGAAGTAGATCTGCAACGGATTCTAAGCTGAATGAAAATAGCGAGAGTGATAGAAGAACGAGAATTTTCCACCCCCGATAAGCGCTGTCTCTAGCCGAAGGCCAGAGAACAGGCACGATCGAACCATTGATTTGAGGAGGAAAAATTTAGTTCGAAGAAGGAATGAACCGGACTCATCGTCCGTCAACGACTACGCTCCCACCTTAGTGGCATAGAAGCCGAAGCGTCATCAGAGTCAAAGCAGTCAGTCCAATTATAGTGCCAGAAAAAACGCATAGGGCAGGATGGAGCTGTTGGAGAGAAAGTATTAAAGTTAAGAGATATAAGGTTGTGGTCAGATTTACCAATAGGAACGAAGGTATTTATATTTTATAGAGAGAAGGACTATGGTGAAACATAGGTCAAGTGTGTTCAAGATTGGTTGGGGGCGATCCGGAATGTGTGTAGGTTCTTAATTAGTTGCTCCTGATCGTTAAGAAATGCTGATGATTCGGCCTCCTCCCCCCACCTAAATCGAGTATGAGAAGGATCCCAACCATTCTTGTTGTGTACATTGGAAATCCCCTTAAATAGAGACTCAGTATTTGGATGAGAAAGATATTATACAGTCCTCGTGAGAGGTAGTAAGATATTCAGAAAGAGTGAAAATCTGTTCTGTTAGGAGAAAAGTAGCTGAAGCACAAGATTATTGTAATGTAGAAGGAAGAAGGATTTGAGCCACGAGCATCGAAGTAGGAGTTCGAATTCACGAGACTTGTTACAGGAGTTATTAATGTTTACATGGCACAAACTCCACCCTTTAGACGGAAATTTATGAAAAGTTATAGTTGGAACATTAAAACAGTTGAGGTATGAATTCTAGCCCATCTGGTCTAGACAAGAAAGCAAAAAGGTAGGGATAGAGTTAGTGAGGTGATATTCACAGAGGCAAAAGTTAGATTTTAAAGCCGCGGCATTGTTGTAAAGTAATGTAAAGCCCCGCGCCCTCGCACCTGCCATCTTCACACACCGACACCACGAGGTTCCAATTTTGGGTTCTACACTCACCTTCGACACATCACACGCGCAACTTAAGAACAAAATAAGAACAAGAGGAAAAAAAAAATAAACACACTAAATACTAACTTAAAAAAATTTAAGTACAAAAATTAATAAACACATGCTAGCTGTGATTCAATGAAAAAATAAAACTTAAACCTAAACAACTTTACTACACTTGCTAAAAATTTTAAAATTTGTTCAAAAACCTAAAACTAAAAAAATGAAAAAAAAAAAAATTAAAACTAAGACTTATCTTTAAACACGTCAATCGCAGACTCTCGCCGAAAACGAATAAAATGATGAAATTATTAGATATAATGTTAATAAAGCTTTCAATAAAACAAAATATTGATAAAATACCACATACAACTCACTAAATACACACAACAACATAATAATAACGATCAAATAAAATAAAGATCAAACATTCAACAAGGAGCACTTTTAAAAACACGTCCACATTCACAAGATAAAACACATATATATAATATATATATATATATATATATATATATATATATAATATTATATATATATATAATATATATATATATAATATATATAATATATATATATATATATAGTATAATAATATATAGTATATA
>JABUQX010061590.1:15000-18370 GCA_015478945.1 Trachelipus rathkii
TAATATATATATATATATATATATATATATATATATATATTATATATTTCTAAATATATTTTTAATTTATATTTCTGAAAAAAAAAAATAAATATATTGTATATATATATATATATATATATATATATATATATATATATATATATAAATCGGTTCTTAAGCATGAAATCCCCATAAAACATTAACGGCAACTGACACAGCGCCATAATTACTTCATGCCGTCGTAACACAAAAACTAAACTAGAGAAAAACTAAAAATAAATTTGGAATCTGCATTAAAAATAGAATAAAAAAACAATAAAAAAATCAGAAGAAACCCCAAAAAATTTTTTTTTGTAACATTGTGTAATTAATTAATTAAAGATATCTTTTGGCTTACTTTGTGTGTGTATGTGTAGGTGTGTGTGTGTGTGTGTGTGTGTGTGTGTGTGTGTGTGTGTGTTTTAATACAATAATATCTATGAAGGTTTGATCAAAACAATTTTTTTCTAGTTTTTGTACTTTTTCATTTTTCTCTCCAAAAGTAATGTTAACTCTTTGAAGTAATTATATAAATGAATTAAAAAATTTTTTAAAGAGATTTAAAATAACGTATAAGATAAAAAATACACAAAAAAATTAGTTCAAAATTAGGGAAAATCGAAAGATTTCCAAAATTTAATAAAAAAATTTCGAAAATGCAGTTTTAATTAAAAATCCAAATATTCAAAAATTGTGTAATTTTAAAAGCTTTCCAAAAAGATGATTGATGCACCCTCGGCACAAATGGACGACTAAGTTTACTCAGTGACTTAAAGCCATCTTTCTTTCAGTTCTAAAATAAAAAATGGAAAACGTTTTGACAACTCTGGACAAAATCCCTAAATCGGATTGAAGGATTTTGTAGAAATGGGGATTGGGGAAAAGAGTTGATAAATGAAAATTTTATAAAATTTATTTACTAATATATTTTTAATAAAAAGTTTATCAAGTTATGAAGAGAAAAATAATTGAATCATCATATATATAGATATATATAAATACTAATTATATATATTATAAATATATATATAATATATAATATAATATATAATACAATATTAATTATATATATAATATATACTATACATCATATATATATATATATATATATATATTATAATATATATATATATATATAATATATTCTTATATATAATTATATTATATATATTATAATAAATATAAATATATATAATAATAATATATTATATATATATATTATATTATAATATAATATATCCTGCCTCTGATATTAATATATATATATAATAATAAAATTAAAAATATAGAAAAAATATATATATAATATGTATTTTATATAATATATAATATATATTATATATAAATATATATACTATATACTATATATATATATATATATATATATATATAGTAAATAAATATATATATATATATATAAATAAAAATAAAATAATATATTATATATATATATTATAATATAATATATATATAATATATATATATATATATATATATTTATATCATATATATCTATATATATATATCTATAATAATATATATATATAATATATTATTTATATATATATATATATATATATATATATATATATAATATATATATTATATATAATATATATAATTATAATTATATATATATAATATTTAAAATATATATATATAATATATATATATATATATATATATATAATAATATTATATATATATATATATATATATATTATATATATATATAATATATATATAAATCAGGCGCGGGTTTTACAGAGGAAGCACAGGAGGCCGGGCCTCCTCTAAAAAAAAATTAAAGCAAATAAAAGCAACTAATGTAAGAAAATAATTTAAATTACTATTTATTACTATTAAAATAATGCTTAATTTATACAAAGACGCTAATTTTTACAATTAAAATCATTTATTTTCTTCCGAAACATTACTTTCATAAGGATCATTGACTGGAGGAATTTCGATTTGTGCATCCGTGAGAGCTGTAATTAAATTGCTTTCAACACTGGTTGTCCCACTGCAACGTAAAAGAAAAATCGTATTTCTTATTTTGTCTATTTGAGGATTTTTTAACAAAGGCTCCCTTCGAAAACTGTCATAAATAACTCCTCCCAAAATTGTTAACACTACTCATAACTCATAAATAGAGTTGCCAGTTTGCAATAAATATATGAAACAAAATAAAATGAAGAAATCATTTTTTTTTAATTTAATAAAACAAAACCTTATTTAATATATATATATTATTATATATATATATTATATATTATATATATACTATATAATATATATATATATTATATATATATATAATAATATATAATATATAATATATATATATATATATATATATATAATATATATAAATTATATATATATAATATATATATATATACTCGAGAGAGACGAGAAGAGAGATAGAGAGAAGAATAAGTATTGTCAAGCCATTATAAGAGAAACCTTTATTAAATAATTGATAATATCATCATTCAGATGAGGGCAAGATTCTCAAATTTATCGGCCTTAAAATTCCTACAGTTAGGGAATTCCACAAAATTCTCTAACTTCCAAAACAAGTTTCCTGAAGAAGCCTTAGATTCTTTAATGGTCACATATGGTATCCTTTTTGACATATCATTTTTTACGTATATAAATTAACCGTGATTTTGATAACAAGATGCTAATCTCTATCGGACAAGGACATTCAACTATTAAAACCAATCGTCAGAAGTGATTCAACAAGATGGGCTTTTCTGAATCTTATAAACTTTTTTTAAGTATGATCGCCACAATTCCAGCAACAACGGCATCTGTTGAAAGGAGTTTTCCTTGCCTAAATCGTATAAAGACATCAATCCAAAGCACCATAAGTCAGGGAAGACTGTCAAATTTGGGCTATATATATATATATACAGAACTTTTAATTAAGTCACCAAATCATCCATCCTTGAGTGAAAATATTATAAATAAGTTCGCAGAAGAAAAGGAAAGAAGAATTGATCTTCTTTTCAAGTAGTTATAGTTGGTGAGTACTTTACATACATTTGTATCCCATTTTCATATATGTATATATACAATCATATATATATATTATATATATATATACTAATAATATATATATAATATATATATAATTATAATAAATAATATAATATATATTATATATATATATAATATTATATATATATATATATATATATATAAATAGATATATATATATAAATCTATATATATATATATAGTATTAATATATTATAATTATATAATTAAATAATTTATAATAATATATATAATAATATATATATATATAATACGTATATATTATATATATATATTATATATA
>JABUQX010061591.1:0-7500 GCA_015478945.1 Trachelipus rathkii
AGTCAATATATGCTATGAAAGAATAATATATTGAAGTAAAACTATATACCTAAATAAATTATGATGAATAGAATGAGTAAAGTTACATTAGTTAAAGAGTTAGACTATATAGTATAAATATACAATGAGAATCAAATAATGAGAATAAAATATAATATAATGAAATAATATAATATATATATTATATATAATATATATATAATATTAATATTAAATATATAATATATTATATATTTAAATATATATTATATATATATATTATATTATATATTAATATATATAGTATATCTACTATAAATTATTCAAAATAAGTATACTATCTTAATATTGTGATATATATAATTTGATTCAAAGTATATACTGTTATATATATACTCAGCTGTAGTGCAGTGGCTTTAGGGTCATGGGGAAGACCATTCCGAGTATATTATAATATAACTATTAATATTATATAATATTAGTTTATTAGAGTATAATATATACCTATTTATAATATACACTATATATATATAATATATATATTAATATATTATTTATAATATATTAAATAATAGTAATATTAATATATATCTATATATATATATATATATTATATTATAATTATATAATATATACCAATAATATAATATATATGAACTTTATCTAACCCAAATAGTAGTCCCCTATATATAAGTATATAGGCAGAAAAGATAACTATAATAAAATCATGTAATTTAGTAATTAATGAAATCATAAAAAATGTTTTTAATCAATAATCAATAATAATAATAATAATAATAATGAATAATTATAATTGATAATAATAATTATACAATCAATAATATATAATAATAATAATAATCAATTTAAATAATTAATAATAATAATAATAAAAATGATACTTTCCGTTGATATCTGAGTATCATTGAATTTCACCGCCTAATTATTCTTAGCTATTCTTCATACATGTACTATGGTTTCCATTATTTCTTTAAAGCTATTTAGTCCTGCGTCAATATTTAATTTATAATTGCTTACTAATGGACTAAATAGGGTCAAACCGCTCTATAAAATGGTGAAAATAGTAGTTATAAACTTGCCAATAAATTGGCACAATCTCTCAGATGATATCGCTCAGCAAAATAGTTATGATGACCTATATATTTTTTAAAATATATAAACTATGTTCACTGAGGAGTTTAATAGATTCCAATTATTTTTTATTACACTCATAGAGAAATATTAAATTTATAAAACTTATAAATAATTATTATATTTCGCAATTTTTATTTGAATATTATATACAGGGAAAAATATAAGAAACATATATTTTTTAATTCTAATTACTTTACATATCGCTAGAATTGTCATTTCTAATGTAAAAAAGATAGTGAAATTCTCCTAGACACTAGTAGGTTAAATAGTCCTTAGAGACGGTAGAATCCGGATATGAAGGACGTACTGAGAGAGTGACAGGAGAGAGCTTTCCAAAAGCATTTCCGCTTTTATGAAAGTCCATCTTTTTGCATACCATATGTGTTTTTAAACCTTTCTAAGTAAATTTACATCTAAGAAAGTGAATATATGTTTAAAGAATTTAAATATTAAATAATTTCGATATAACTGTGAGAGTGAGGAGTAGTCCGAAAAAAAATGTGCTTTTTTTGAGATATAGAGAAGAACGTATTACATATTTAAGAGAGATTATAATGTTTTCAAAAAAGTGTAATTAGCAGGAAAAGGATGCTTTTTTTATATTAAAATCATCCTTTTGACATTTACTTATGATATGAGCGCCTCCTAGAATTACCATTTCTCTCTCTCTATCTCTTCTCTATCTCTCTCTTCTCTCTCTCTCATCTCTCTTTCTCTCTCTTCTCTCTCATCCTCTCTCTCTCATCTCTTCTACTCTCTCTCTCTCATCTTTCGATCATCCTTCACACACACCTACACACATCACACACACACACAACACACCACACACACACACACAACCACACCAAACAACCAAAAACAACATACAAATATATAAACATGGTATTTACATAGTAAATCAATCAATAAAATGATTTTTATACAATACAAATGATTAAACTGTACCACTCACTCGATCAATGTAATTGTTTAAAATCTCTGAATTTATTTTCAAATTTTAAAATTAGCATAACAAGTGAGGTAATCTTTCGCTTCCCTTGCTTCTATTGGAGCCGAGAGCACACTTATTCCAGCTCTGTAGATGAAAATGTTAACCTTTAATATATATCTTAGTATAATATAAAGTAACTATATATATATATAATATATATATATAATATTTTTAATTATTTATATAAAAAGTATTTTTTAATCATTTACCCAATATCTGGATTGAAAACAATAATATAGTGTAATTAAATACAATATATATGTTAATTCAAATACAACTAATACTTTTTAATTATTTGTATATAGCTATAGTACGAACAGCTGGTACATATACCCTCATAACGTAGTGGTACTAGTATCGGATTGTTTTATCGACAAGGAAAGTACTCTAGTCAAAGGTTATTAAAAAAAACTGTCATTCTAAAGAAATCAATGTTTATTATTATTATTATTATTAAATCATTATTATTTATTATTATTATTAAATTATTATTATTATTAAAATTTTAACAACAAAAAGAAAAAAATAAAAAAGGTTCGAAAAAAAATGTACATTCTAAATAAATCAATGTTTTTATTATTATTATTATTATTATTATTATTATTATTATTATTATTATTATTATTATTATTATTATTATTATTATTATTATTATTATTATTATTATTTTATTATTTTATTAATAATTGAAATTAAAATTATTAACAACAAAGAGGTGACAAGCATGAACTAGGTTTGGGCCTGGCACCATAATTTTTCAACACCGCTCCGCAACAAAATGAGCACACAAAGCACCGCACCTCACCTCTATATTTGTTAAACCGGACTGCACAGCACTCGATGAGTCAACAGAACCCTAATATGAACAGAAAAAAAAAATCCATTGTAAGAACCGAAAAGTGTCAATTTTTTTGTCACACTAATTCAATTCGAAATAGAATAAAAATTGGTAGCCAAATTTGAGACCAAACATCCTTTTAATTGTTGGTACGCCAAATTTGAGACCAAACATCCTTTTATTTGGTAGCCAAATTTGAGACCCAACATCCTTTTATTAAGTTATTTATTAAGTGAGACTAAATGTGGCTTTCAAACGAATTCCATTCAATGGATATATTATATTAATTAATCTTACTATATTTTTCTTGCATAAAAATAAAATACAAGAAGCATATTTTTCTTTTTTTTTTCTGAACATCTTTCAAACCCTAAATTGAAATATTTTCGATTATATAATTATTATATAGATATATATATATATATACTTATACTTATATAATATATATATATATTATTAATAATATTATATATAATATAATATATAATATATATATATATATATAATATATATATATAATAATATATATATATATACTATATATATATTATAATATATTATATATAATATATGTATATATTTAATATATATATATATATAATATATATTAATATATATTATATATATAATTATATATATATATATATATATAATATATTATAATATTATTATACTATAATGTGGTGTGTGTTTAAGTGTGCATTAATAGAACATCATGTGAAAACGATATATTAACAGTTTAAATTTTAAATGCTGTAAGCGTACAGAAGAACAAGCAAAATAGGTCTGCAGATGTATATAGAGTTATAAGAAATAGAAATAATAAATCTGGAAGAGTTTGAATGAGCCTCAAGGAAATTGGAAGGAAAAGCGGTTAAGTCTTTAACAGGATTTCTTCAATATGTTAATTAAGTTTTTGGGAAATTTTTTGCCTTACAACAAAAGAACTAAAAAGGCGGTCAATATCCATACCATTAAGTGTCGTGGAATAAAATCATTCAACCAATGTCGATAATGGTACATTATTTTCGGACTATGTTAGGTTATACTTTGACTTACGTTAAGCTTAAGTCAAATTTTTTCATAAGTTACGTTATCGAAAATCAATTGCACAGTGACAATAAATTATTAATAATAAAAATAAAATTCACTTATACTATCGTTGTTAAAGGCTTATGTTGAATTTTTGGTTCAGACTTCCTCTTAGATATTTAAAACATATTTTAAGCGTGTGAAAGATGATTTTATTACATATTGCTTATTGTTTATTTCTTCACGATGTTACTTTACTTGAGGTCCTAGGTAATTCTCTTTTTTTCATGCCAATCGATATGTAAAATATTTGAGGTGGAGGCAGAATACCCTCACATGATCCGTTATTCTCTCTCTCATTATTTACAAGTTGGAATACATATTTTAATTTAATTAAACTATATATTATAATTTTGAGCCTAAAAATCGGATTACTTTTGCAGGACTAACATAATTATTTTAACGATTTCTACTGTTTGAGAGACATTTTTATAAATTGTTAAGAGGAGTGCAAAATTGAAATGAAATCTACTTTATATAGAACTGTGCGTTTTGAAACGTATCTGCATGAAGGTAAGAATATTCGTGTTTGTGTGAGCGACAAATTAGTTCAAATTAGAGCCATTGACTCAGACTTTCAAATGGGATACACAAGTGCTATAGAAGGATTTTATATTCGACTAACGGACTGACAGTTCGACTCTGTTAAAGTTTTAAATTTTTTTGAACATCTACAACCAAAATTTTTTTGTTATCAAATTAATGCAATATATATACCTATATATATATAATATTATATATTATATATTATAATATATATATATGTATATTATAATATTATATATATATATATATATATATATATATTATAATTATATAATATATATATATATAGGTATATTATATATTATATACTATATATATGTGTTACAATGTGAATGAATTTAATGGCTCGCGTTTCTCTGAGTCATGAAATTTTAGGTTATGTATTTACAATTTGACAAAGATTGAAAGCCACTTAAGTATATAAAAAAATTATATATTAATCTCTACTGATTTTAGTAAAAGTGAAGCAGTTAAAGTTTAAATTTACTTTTCCTTTTCAATGTATAGTAATATAGTATAGATATATATATATATTATCATTTAATATATTAATATAATGTAATATTGTAGTATATATAATATATATATATCATTATAGGTTAAATCATTTATTATATTATATATATGATTAAGATAATACTATATATATAATGGATATAATATATAGGTAGTATAAAATGGCCTAAAGAAGTTAAGAGTGAAGACAATCAAAATGAAATTATGTAGTAACGATTTTGGATGATGTGTGACGGTGTTATTAAATTATCCTTTAAATATTATTTAATATAATATATAATAGATATAGATATATATATATAGTAATATATAGTAAAATATATAGTATTTATTAATAATAAGTATTATAGTAATAATATTATATAAGTATAATAATTAATATATATATTACTTAATGATAAATTCGATACGTATAGTAGTGTTAAAGAAAATGAAACATATCAAGAGTGATTGAAAGAACAACCTAACTGCCATTCTCGGGATATGAAGCTAAACCGCATTTTGGCGAGGCTTGAGGACAATAATAATACCCGAGTGTCGTTACGATAAACTTAGATGCTATGCCTCCAAAGGCAAAAAGACTTGGATGGATACAGCTGCGAGTCGTAGCTGCACCGGTATAGCGGTATGTCTCAGTCGCCGAACATGGAGCGGTGGATTTCGAATCCGGAGAAGGGCAGTATATTGAAGTTCTTTTACTTCCTATAGTACTATGGTTTCTTTCTGTACATCTATAGTTAGGTTAATTAGCAGATTAATTTAATGCACAAATGTTTAAACATCTTACAAAAGTATTAACGTGACGAAATGGGATATGATGTAGAGAGGTGATGATGGACATAGGACTGGACACCTGGTGATGTCGCCTTGAAGGGAGCTCGGTTGCTTTATAACTGTTATCTTGAATCCAAGTTTTTTTGAGCTTGAGTAATAGCTTCAGTCGTAACGCTCAACCGGGTAATACTTTGTCCTCATGTCGTAACATGGCGGTGTTCAAATCCCGGAGAAGGCAGTTAATTCTTTACTTTCCTATTATATATGTTTTCTTTCTTAACAACTTATTAATTGGCGATTATTAATGCAATGTTTATACACATCTATATATATTATATATAGTTTAATATATATAAAATATATATATGTAGATATATAAATATATATATATATTATATATTATATTTAAATATATATAATATATATATCTAATATTATATATATATAATATTAATATATTAATATCATATATAATTATAATATATATATTTATCTATATATTATAATTATATATATAGTTATTATTATTTAACTTATATATTTACTATATATAATATATTATATATATATATTATTATAGATATATATAACTAAATATGTGTATATTATATAGATATATATATAATATGATGGTTCATTGTGACTCTGCGTTTCTTCACTGAAGTCTGCAATTTTTTAGGATTATGTATTTACCTATTAGGTTAAAAATTGTTTATCCATAGTCTAAAGTAATAAAAAAAATTATATATTAATCATCTACTGAGATACTTTATCAGTTTAAAGCTTTCTTCCGTCTAAGTTTATAATTTACTTTCCAATTACGTGCCTAGGAATATACTATAAGGGAAGATATTATTCTTATTATAGGTAATATAATATCGGAAAGATAATATATATATATATATTATATATATAATTAATTATATAATATTATTATATAATATATATATATATGTATTTTATAAAAACAAATAACTTTAAGAAATTATTTATATTAGAATTTTAATATTATGGCCAAGGGTATAAGGGAAGTGATAACAACATAAAATATTTGTAGTCGAGTTTTGTATTTTTATAAATTTTATAGCCATTTAAATATATTTGAATATTTTTTTTAAGGCATAATTACCACGAAAATGGGACAAGGAATAATTATCTCAGAAAGTTATGACACTTACAGGAGAAACAACTACATATTTGGAATCAGGGTATAAAGGTTTATTACCGGAAATAGTCAAAAAAGAAAAGTCCGACATGACAAAAAAAACTAATAACATATTTGGATCAGCGTATAAAGGCTTATTATAATGTAATCGTTTCATCCTCCCCCCTCTGAGCACCCATGGCGGCTCAAGCCCCTAAAAATTGAAGTTCAGGAAACATACGGCAATTAAGGGGGCTCGAGCCGATTGGGCGGACAGAGGGGGACCGGCACACAACATTCCCCCCCGTCGTCCACATGAGGCCCGAGAGACCCGACTCCTGGTATCGGTATGGTGGTCTACTCTAGGGTCATTCGTTAGTTTTTCAAATCATAAAACGAACTTTGGCATATAATACAGCTTTATACGATGATTTTCCAAATATGTAGATCTTATTTTTTCTGTAA
>JABUQX010061591.1:12500-15000 GCA_015478945.1 Trachelipus rathkii
GTATATATATATAATGTCATCTATATATATTATACTTATGGCAAACACTGTTTAAAATATATGGAATATAATATAATATTATACTATAATTTAGAACATTAATATATATATATATATATATATTTTAATCTATATATATATATAAGTATACAAATAAATATAAATTAATAAATTTAAAATCTCTGAATTCCTAGTGTGCCTAACTCATATTTTTTCTCTTGTGTATAAATATACGCTGATAAACATATACTGTATTTTTTTTTCTTCTTCAAATCTCCCAATTTTATCCGGGTTTAACTATAAAAACTCAGACCTGGTGGGTTGGTGGGCAACCCTTGGAGAGGTATCAGTTTTAAGCCTGCCTAGTTTCCTTAGATAACAACGTGGAAATTCAATTGGTTGTTGACTATATACTAGCTATCCTCCAGGATCTTTACGACGATTATGATTGAAGCGACAATGTTCGAAGTATTTAAAATATATAAATATGTTAAATTAATTAACTTATACTTAGATAGTCCCGTTATCTATTTACTATCTAACCACTGTAGGCAATGCATCCAATTCTTACCTTTACCAAGCTTTCAGCCATTAGGTAATATATATGATTATTCATTTCAGCAGTGGGAATATGGACAACACGCAAATCAGTTAAAAAATTATATGCTTAATTTGCAAATTTTATACCTATTTATTAATTCATTTGTAAAATAATTCTGAAATGACATTGTTACAAAAAACGGATTCGATTATTGACCATTTTATTTTTTCCTCAAAAATAGAAATTTAAAAAATAAAACAATAAAACAACAAAACAATAAAACCCCCCAAAAAAGCCCAAAAAACACACCTGGCTGTTTTTTTTTGTCAAACCCCGGGTTTTTTCCAACCCTGCATAACACCTTCAATTTATGAATGAAGAATGATAGATTATATAAAATCAACATGAAATAATAAAACTAATTTTGTATATTTTTCCGTTAAATTTTTTTTGGCATTTGCGCTCAGATTACCCACAAAGGAAAATTGGAGTTTTATGATCATCATACTCAACATGATAGATTTAATATATTACTTGAAAGATCAAACCCTTGTATGTTTTGAAATTATTTTACTCAAGTTCATTTTTCTGATTAGAAATATCAATTAAAAATATTAATTTTTTTATAAACAAAGAAGTCGAAAAAGATGAATTGAGATGGTCAAAGAAATATGCTTTGCTAAAGCTTAAAACACAATCAAGAAGACTGATAAAGAATTAAAAGTCTCTGAAGAGTTTTGCGCTGAATAAGAGGCGTTTTAGCTATGAAGATGCAATCAATGGTTTCTGTTACTTTTAATGTGATATAATTCGGTTGTAATGGAATAGCAATAATATTACAATGAGAAGAAAACAAAAGTTATTTTATCTTGTATCAATTTCTTTTAATCCGAAAACAAATCAGTTAAGAGTTAATGATTACAATTAACACTAAATTCGACTCTAAAGTTTCTGATGTTAATTTGGAACTTGATTAATGAATCCAACTGTCATTGTAATTAAATAAGATAGGAAGCTAATTACAAAAGTTCATGGACAGACAAGTTAATAAATGGACAAATAAAAACTATATATAACTATATATATATATATATATATATATATAAAAATATATAATATATATATATATATATATATATATATATATATATATATACTATATATATATATATATATATATATATATATATATATATATATATATATATATATATACTATATATATATATATATATATATATATATATATATATATATATATATATATATATAACATATAAATATATATTTATTTTTTTTATTTTTTTTTTTTACAAAAATATATTTTTTACTATTCACTCTCTCTTATATTTTAAAGTAATTTCATTACAAGAGTCTTGAGAATAGTTTTTTTTCCTAATCGTATAGTATAAATAATTAGTTTTAAATGGTTATTAGTTAGACACGATCGTTTTTATTTTGATTTTATTAATGTTGAGAATGAGAAAATTTTCACAAACGAAAGAGCTGTTCCAAACATTAACATCAATCTTGGAACTAAATTTTAAAAAAACTTTAAGCAACTAAATAGTACGAAGCAGGTTACCTGCACCATTAAACTAGTTATTTATATATGACAATTGTACAAACAAAAATTATTTCGAGGCTTATTAATATAGAAATTAGCTCTAAAGAATAAAAAAAAATAGTAAACAGTTAAATAATAAAATATTTCAAAAATAAAACAAAAACGCAATATATATATATATATATATATATATATATATATATATATATATATATATATATATATATATATATATATATATATATATATATATATATATATATATATATATATATATATATATGTATTAAAGGCTGCAGACAGGTGGTTCAAACACCCCCGAAATTATTTAAGAGATCAAAAATTTTTGATAGCTTAAATCTCTAAATTTTATTTTTTTAATAATAGTAAAA
>JABUQX010061592.1:5000-35140 GCA_015478945.1 Trachelipus rathkii
ATCACCTAATAATAATATAATAATAATAATAATATATATAATAATAAATGTAAATAAAAATAAAATTTTCTTTGTTTCTATATAATCCTGATTTTAAATATTATAATAGCCAAAAAAAATTTAAAATTTAACATTTAAAGTAACCACAAATGTGTCAAAAAAGTTCTATAAAAGACACAAACAGAAATACTTCATCTAAACTTCTCCAGAAGAAAATCATGTCCACCCATTTCTCAGAAAGGGTGTCCATAAGTCCGAAACACACTCTAAAGTAGGGGCTTACAGCATCTGCGAGGTTCAAAGGTTAAGAGCGTCGGCTTTCTCTCAGAGCGCTTCGTAAGCAATTATTTTTTTCCTTTAAGATTTCAAGACAAATATTATTGTGCTGATATTCTTCTCTTTCAGGAACTTTAAGCTTTGTTTGAAGACTTGTATGTTGTTGAATTTTCCGTCTCGAACTCGAGGCCATCTTAGGCAGAAATCGAAATTAATTTGTGGGACGGCTTATGATTGAATATTTTTGTTATAGTTCACAATATAATAAAACGCTGCAATAGCCAAAAAAATTTTAAATTTACATAAGTAACACTTCACAAATGTGTCAAACAAGTTCTATAAAACACTCCACTAAAAATATTACTCTAATTTTTCCAGAAGAAAACTCATTGTCACTTCTCAGAAAGGGTGTCTATTCGAAAAACTCTAAAGTAGGGGGCTTACAGCCATTCTGGAGGTTCAAAAGGTAAGAGTTGAAGACTTTTTTTGTTGTATTTATGTAGAGAAAATTATTTACAGTGTTTTGAAGTTACTAACTTTATATGTTAAATTTTAAATATTTTTTTTGGCTATTACATCGTTTTATTATATTGTGGAACTATTGTTACAAAATAATAATAATAATAATCAATAATATAATAATATAAATAATACTATAATAATAATAATAATAAATAATAATTAATAATAATAATAATAATAATAATAAATAATATAATAATAATAATAATAATATAATATAAAAAATTACGGACATAAACCCAAAATTAAAAATTCAAATTGTTCTTTGTACTCATTTACCTACTAATTAGGAACTTTACAGGTAACTTTATTTAAGACAAAACACTTGTAATGGTACAAAGATAATATCCCAAATTTGTCCCCTATTTCGTAAACACCTGTATATATATATTATATATATTATATATATATATATATATAATATATCTCATATATATATATAATAATATTATTATATATATATATATATATATATATTATATATATATATATATATATATTATATATTATATATATATATATATAATATATATTTCTCTGATAAAATATTTTAAAATGAGTAGAGTGCAATAAAATACATAAACCTTTACACAATCTAACAGTAATATAATTTTACCTGTGACCAGGCCCGAGAGGTTCAGCAAAAAAAATACCTTCAACAACACATTGTAAATCGTTGAGAATATCTTTTTGAATCCCAACAAAAATTCAGATTTTAATTATAAATACTACATGTGCTAAAAAAACTAAGTTTTAGAATCTAAATTAACACATCCATTTCAATAAAGGTAAAATTAATAAGAACTGATTAAAAAATTGTCCGATAATATGTCCTTTCACTTAATATAATAAAAAGAACAAATCTAATAAAATGGACATTTCTGGAACCCTCGAGTTTTAGTCCAAAATCTGTCAGTTATCTAATATTAAGCCATATATATATTATATATATAATATATATTATATATATATATATTATATATTATATATTATATATATTATTATATATATATATTTATATACTATATATATATATATATATATAGCTACATAAATAAGAAAGTAATTGAAAATAATAAAAAACTCGCAATAAAATCAATTGCAAAGAAAGTTAAAGCCCAAACTCGCTTGGCCGCCATATTGGATTTAAGCTAATCCAATTCCGAGGCAATGGAAGAGAGTTATAGTTTTCGAAAGCTCTACCTGGAAAAATAACTTTTTGAATGCTTTCCTTTTAGAAATAACTTTGTTTGGAAAGAGCAGAGCATGAACCCTTCAACATAAATAACGTATTAAAGTATTTTATTGTGACTTGTGGTAGGATAATTCATTTGATTGCTAGTTATATTCTTCCTGTATTGGATAGAGATACTATATTGGGGTTACATTCAAATTTGTGCTGACTGACCAATAAATCATATTTTTAAATTGTTTTGATGATATTTTAGAGTCTAAAATCTGTTTTTCAAAAAATTCGAAAATTATTAGCGGTTAATTGATTAATTATTATAGAAAGGCTTACGAAAAGTTAAAAATTGTTGCTATGATATTCCGGATTTTATGTACATTCGTCATTATTATTATTATTATTATTATTATTATTATTATTATTATTATTATTATTATTATTATTATTATTATTATTATTATTATTATTATTATTATTATTATTATTATTTAATGATTATTATAATTTTAATTTATAATTATCAATTATTATTATTATTATTATTTTTTTTTATATTTTTTTATTTATTATTATCAGGTTATTATTATTTTATTATTATTATTATTTATTATTATTATTATTATTATTATTATTATTATGGGTCTTAGGTAAAGTTTGGAATGTGATACGATATATTGGAAAATCGAATTAATTATGATATCAAATATACCTATAAAAATTATAAAATTTTTAAATAGCATTTAAATATTTGTGTTGGTGAAGCTCGAAAACTTTTTATTAATTTACTTTTTTTGTTTCAGAAAATTAATAATTTATATATAATACTATATATATATATATATATATATTATATAAATATATATAAATATAATATATAATATATATATTTAAATATTATGTTATACATATATATATATATATATATATATATTATATATATATATTTTTATATTTTATATATTATATATATATATATATTTATATATTATATATATGATATATATATATATATATATATTATATATATATATATATATATATATTTTTCGTGTTATTGGGAAAATTGTTCAAAGTTATATATATATATATATAGATATATAGGACTCTTCTGTTTTACAACTCCGTCAGTTTTGAATTTTTTTTGTTTGTTTTTTAATATATTGTCTAGTATATGATCCTAACAATAAATTTAAGTGGTAACGGACATGATCAAAAAATATATAGGACCAGTTTCTTTTTTATTTGTAGTTTTAATTTTTTTTTTTTTTTTAACTAAGGAATACAAGGGTAAAACTGAAAAGATGGCGGGAGTCCGGGGTCTGGTGGCTTCGGGGGAACTACAGGGTGGACTATTTCCCCCCTCCGGGGAGGGTTCCGGAACCCCGCTCTTTGGTATTTGGGTGTCGAGGGGGTTCTTTGCCCCTCCCCTACGGGGTAATGGAAAGTCCCTCTGTCTCGTCGGCCTTCGAGCCCCTTATTTTTTCCGTATTTTTTTTTATTAATTTTTTACATTTTTTCAAATTAAGCTTTATACGCTTGTTCCAAATATGTAATTGGTTTTTTGTAAGTGTCGTACTTTTCGAAGATATTTCATTATGAAATATAAATATATTATATATATATAGTATATATATATATATATATTATATATATATATTATTTATATATCTATATATATATAATATATATAATATAGTATATATATATTATATATTATATATTAATATATTACATTTTTATAATTAAGCCTATACGCTGATTCAAATATGGTAATTGGTTTTTTTCTGTAAGTGTCGTACTTTTTCGAGTATTTTTATTTTGAAAAAAAAATATTTAAAATAATGTGATTTTTAAAATAGATGTATTTAAATTGATTTTGAACTTTTGACTCATGTTCGTTACCACTGAATTCATTGTTTTGGTATCTCATATAGTAGCAATATATTAAAAAATAACAAAAAAAATTAAAAACTGACGGAGTCGTAAAACAGATGAGGACCTATATATATATATATATATTATATATATATATATATATATATATATATATATATTAATATATATATTATATATATATATATATATATCTATATATATATCTTGTATCTATAGTTATATATATATATATAAATATACGTATATATATATATTATATATATATATATATTATATAATATATATTATATATATATTATATATATATATATATAATATATTTTATATATATATATTATATATATATATTATATATATTATATATTATATATATATATAGAGCAGAGAGAAGAGAGAGCGAGAGAGAGAGAGAGAGCAGATTAGGTAATTTTTTTTTTCTTGATAGCTTTAGGTTAACATTATTTTTTATTGTTCGTTAGCTTATGTAAATTAATGTAGGTGTATGTTAGATTAAATTTTTGAATTGCTTAACTTTACATTATGTTTAGGTTATGTTAGATTATTTTTTGGCTTTTTAGGTTAGGATAGGTTAGATTAGGTTAGGTTAGGTTAAGGTTAGTTATGTTAGGTTAGGTTACGGTTAGGTTAGGTTAGGTTAGATTATTTTAGGCCTTAGGTTAGGTTAGGTTAGGTTAGGTTAGGTTTAGGTTTAGGTTTAGGTTAGGTTGGTTAGGTTTAGGTTAGGTTAGGTTAGGTTCAGGTTTAGGTTAGGTACGTTTAGGTTAGATTAAAGGTGAATATAATATTTTTATGCTATTACTTTTTCAGGTATGTAGATCTATTCTCGACTGCTATGAAAGTATTGCTTGCAATTAAAGATAAAATTAAACCTGGAAGAATAATAGTAA
Source organism: Trachelipus rathkii (assembly GCA_015478945.1). Lineage (NCBI taxonomy): Eukaryota > Metazoa > Arthropoda > Malacostraca > Isopoda > Trachelipodidae > Trachelipus > Trachelipus rathkii. The sequence continues at coordinate 9,792 of JABUQX010061592.1, forward strand.
AAGATTGTTGGAGTTCATATAAAAATATTGGAAGTCTTGAGTGGTACAATTTTATCCATTATACCATGAATCATCCAAATTTCCAAAATAACTATATATATATTATATATATGTACATAAAAACTGTATATATAATATATTCTTAGTTGCGGTTATTTAGCTTTTGTACAAACTGTACTTATGAGTTACTTTGGAAAATTAACTATTTTGACTGTGCTAATGGTGTACAAAAAACTGCGTAGTTTTTCTATTTTTGCGAGCCTTTAACAATCGGTTATATTTCTTTCTGCCAAGTAGTGAAAATAATCATTCTTAAAATATTTATATAAGCCAAAAATATTTATATAAGCCAACTCTAATGAAAATAGAAGTAAATGAGTCTTTTAAATATATTAAACAATTTATTAAATTTTTTGTTTATATTTTTATTACTTAATGATTTCTCAGTTTTAATATTTAAATTTGAAGAAAGAGATAATGGTTAGGAAAATTAATCTTTCTACCCTATAGCTCTCCATCTTCAAAAAAAGCTTTAAATCAAAGCAATTTCACTGAAAAAGAAAAAAAAATTTTTTCCCAAAAGTGGCAACTTTTATGACCCCCACAGAAAAAAATCTGCCGCACGAGAGAAAGGTGATGTTCGATTTTTTACTTTAGCAACAGACCTTAGAATGAAAGGCGACAAAGAAATTAGCCGACGAAATTTTATCATAAAACCAGAAATTTGTCTATTTGTTTGATAGTGAATTAAAGTGTTGATAGATTCACACTAATTATTATACCCGCAGAATTAATTTCCACCCCAGAATTCTTGTTGGGAAGTCAACAATAGTATGGCAAAAAATAGTTATAGGCAAGTAGTGGAAGCTTAAGCGCTCTCTAAGAAGCAGAATTAAAGAAATTTTCAGGTAAGAAAGGTTCTTTTTTCTATTCATTGTCTCTTTCTGTTATAGCCTAAACACTTGGATAAAAAATAATAAACCTGCTAAATTTCAATTTATAATAATTTATATATAGTAGGAAATAGCATTTAAAAAATATACTAAATTCTACTTCATTAGCGTTGGCTTATAATATATGCACCTTTACTTGCATGGTTTCTGCTCCTTAATTAGAAGCTACCTTATTAGAATTTCATTTAGTTTCATGTGAAATAAAATTGATTTAGTATTGAAAGGTAGCTGAAGGGTAATTGTGGAGTTTAAGGGGCCAACTTGGATGGGCTTCATATCTTAAATTAAAGCTTTTTAGAAATATTTATAACTATAGCTACCCATACTATTACTGGGAACATTCAATTTCTCCTATATATTATGGCCCATATAGAGGTAATGGGATAAAACTATAGGTTAAAAATAGGCTCTGATTTTGGTATACTGTGAACATCAGAATTGATATTTAGAGGCCCCCTTTTTTTGTGCTATATCTATCATTCTAACCTAATAATTTCGGCACAAGGCCAAGTTGTATACTCATAAATTTTCATTTCCGCAGGGGAACTGAATTTCGAGGTTCATGAAAAATGCTTTACCAGAATACAATCACCATCCAGCCCCCAGATTCGACGTATAGTTGATCCGTTATTATTATTATTAATTTATTATTATTATTATTATTATTATTATTATTGATTATTCTTATTATTATTATTATTTATTATTATTTATTTTCTATCTATTATTATTATTATTAAACTAGGATATAAGAAAATATTTTTTTCTTTTTTTTTTTTTTTTTATTTTTTTTTTTTTTTTTTTTGAATTTTTTTTTACTAAGTTGAGATGGTAATTTTATATTAAAGATAAGCTATTTTGGTACATAAAACCTCAATATTCGGTTCATGGCGACCTTAAGCCAGGATCTGGGCTAGGCGCTAAATAAGTACAATGGATCTGGGGGTGATGGAAATTGGATTCTGCGAGAATTTTACAAAGAAAAAATTCATAATTTTTGCGATTTTTAAATGTTTTAATTTTATGAAATCAAACATCATTTTACATTTTTTCTTTGTGTTTAAAATTTAATTTTCAAGCAAACTTATACAAAAAAAAAAAAAAATTAAAATTTGAATTTTCCGAAATTTCTTGCATTTTTTATTTTTTGTTGAAAGTTAAACTTGTCTATAATTTTATTCAGGACTTGTACATATAAACATATATATACTATTTGAATTTAATTGAAAAAAAAATAATATATATTGCTTTATATATTTTTTGCGAATTCCATACATAAATTTAATTTGATTTTGCTGCTCATTTTAGACATTTATATTTTAAAACTGTTCGTATAAGTTCATATAACATTTTGTAATTCAAAAAAAAATAATAAAAAAATTTTTTTTTAATTAGCTTGTGATAATTATTTTTAAAATATTTCTCGTTCAATTTTTTTTATCAAAGTTTTGCTAATTTTATTTTTTTTTTAAAATAAAAATATTTTGTCAAAAGGTTTAGTATATAAAAAAAAAAAAATAAGTAAATTAATAAATAAATTAATGGTTCTTTTTTAACGTTTTAGCTAAAACTAGATTTAAAAAAAATAAATAAATAGATAAATAAAAACTACGGGATATATATTTTTATTAGTTCGACTGTATAAGTTTTCCCTTTCACCATGGCTAGCTTAGGCGTATTAACTGAAAAAAGGAAACATGTACGAAAATCAGTCACAACCGAATTCAATAAAATCAAACAAAATTTTCCCTCTTCTTCAGTAGAAATAAAGAAAATAAGTTCTCTTGTAGAAGATTATGAAGAAGTATTAGACTCCCTTAATAACCAAATTCAAAATCTTAAATTTGCTGAAGGGCTTGATGTAGATACTTATGAACAGGAATACAACTCGTGTGATGAGTATAAAGGTAAATGTAAGGAAATCATTGCCATGCTTAGTACACCTGCTACCCACAATGACCGTTCTAACCAAAATCCTATTCCCAACCAAGTAGATGAGAGTAGGTCTCTCCTTAGAAGAGCTACCGCCCCTTTGCCAACCTTCAGCAGCGAGGAGGGTGAAGACCTTGCATCATTCTTTGCTCAATTAGAAAACACACTTAGTATACACCCATATTCGGATTATGATAAGCTACTCATTTTGAGGCAGCAGGTTTCCGGAACAGCCCTCAGATTAATAGATTCGTTAGAACCCGATGAGGAGAGTTATAATAGAGCAAAATCTCTCCTCATGAATGCTTTGGCTTCACCTGAAATTCAAAAGGCTAAACTAATCAAAAGGTTATCAGAACTCTTACCCATTTCAAATTTTGATCCCTATTCATACATTGGTGAAATGAGAACCCTCATGCATAAAACAAAAAAGCTAGATTTAAGTGCGGATGATTTTTTGCAATTTTTCTTCTGGAGAGGCTTAAACGATATGTTCCAAAATATATTAACAAATATTACAAATAATTCCAGACCAACCCTTGCTGAAATGTCTGATACGAATATGTTTCAGGCAGCGGATAGGTATTTAATGAATCAAAAGAAAACCCACGAAAAGTCTAAACATGAAACCAAAGTAATTTCCTCCTATGCTGCCAATATTCCTACATTCAATTGCATCCTTTGTGTCAAGAATTCCAAGGAGGCTTCCCATCTGATATATAAGTGTACTAATTTTCCAGATCCTATCTCCAAATTGAAAGAAATCAGGAAATTTAATATCTGTACAAAATGTGCTAATGAACACCCTACATCTGAATGTAGATTTAGGTTTAAAAGTGCATGTAGAAAATGCAACCAATATCATTTTTCTTATTTGTGCCACCAAAACAACTCTAATTCAGATAATAGAAATTACCAAACTAAAAACAAGGAAAATAGAAGTAGTAGCCCTAACAATAATAACCATGACCCAGGGGGATATCAAAGTGAAGATGAAAATCAAATTAGTACAACTAGCAGCTTAGTAACAATACCAGCATCCGCCCTCAAAGCTTGCATGCACAATAAAACCATCCTTCCAACATTTACTGCCAGCACTAAAGGAAAAGAGTTAAGAGTTTTGAAAGATGGCGGATGTCAGAGTAATTTTGTCTCGTATAAAACTGCTAAAAAACTCCATTTAAAGGTTCTTAAAAACAAAATAAATTTAACCGTTAATGGTATTAACAGAAAGCAAAGCTATCATTCAAAACTTGTAGAAATTCCATTAAAGATAGGTAACCAAGAACATATAATTGAAGCTTTATGTATCCCTAGTCTCTCTATTACTCTGGAGCTACCAGACATTCCCATAATTGTAGAAGCATTTTTAGATAAAGGTTACAATTTAGCTGATAGAAGACTGATTAATTTTAACGGAAAAATTGATGATATAGAACTCATTTTGGGGTCTAAATCCACCTTTTGCATACCAGAGTCTGATGTACTACTTGGGTCCCAATCTGTATATTCTAATACTCCTATTGGTGTTATTTTAAAAGGAGATTCTGAAAGGATCCTTAAAGACTTAAAACATCTTCCCCATAATAAAGAAGCTGAACATACCAATGTTCCCCAACTCTCCTCCAATGCCTATAGCATGACTACTCACTTAGAGACCAAGAGTCATGTTGATCTAGCAGATGACGGGGGTGAGTGCAGAACTGAAAGTATGAATGAATGTGGAATTCTAGATGATTCTGGGGAAGTGATAGAGTTAGGAGGGATTACTGAAGATAAGTTAGAAGCATACTGTAATAAAATCACCTTATTAGACATGAATGAATATGAGGAAAGTCCTATAGAAAAGAGAAAAATAAAGAGGATAGCACCTTTGAGTCAAGATAGTAAACCTTTGTGCGAAAGGAAAAAACATTTAATTGAAGGGTTGTACTCTTACTATAAAATGCCTCCCCCAAAAAAGAAATCCTGCTCATTCAGATCTCCTCTAATAGGATACTGAGTTACCTAACAGATTTTGATAGTTTTTTTTTGCATTTAGAAACCTGTACATACTGAGTTACCTAACAGATATTTGATAGTTTTTTTTGAATTTAGAAACCTGTACATATATTTTATAATTAAGGTAGATATTTAGTTTTGTATTTGGAATCGAGTAAAGTTCTCTTTCTCTTACCGATTATTAATGATTAATTTTTTTTATTTTTTATTGTTTGGTCAATTTGGATCAACTGGTTCAATTTAAATAAATTGAACCGTTTTGGGCGGAGTGTACAAAAAACTGCGTAGTTTTTCTATTTTTGCGAGCCTTTAACAATCGGTTATATTTCTTTCTGCCAAGTAGTGAAAATAATCATTCTTAAAATATTTATATAAGCCAAAAATATTTATATAAGCCAACTCTAATAAAAATAGAAGTAAATGAGTCTCTTAAATATATTAAATAATTTATTAAATTTTTAGTTTATATTTTTATTACTTAATGATTTCTCAGTTTTAATATTTAAATTTGAAGAAAGAGATAATGGTTAGGAAAATTAATCTTTCTACCCTATAGCTCTCCATCTTCAAAAAAAGCTTTAAATCAAAGCAATTTCACTGAAAAAGAAAAAAAAACTTTTTCCCAAAAGTGGCAACTTTTATGACCCCCACAGAAAAAATCCTGCCCACGAGGAGAAGGTGATGTTCGATTATTTACTTTCGAAACAGACCTAAAACAGCGAAGGCGAGAAAAAAATTAGGCCGGCCAAAATTTATTATAAAAACAAGAAAAATTTAGTTATTTTTTATATAGTGAGATAAAATTATAAATGACTTCACACTAATAGTTAATCCCGCAGAATCCAAATCCATCCCCAGATCCTCGTATGAGGAGTTATCGTAACAACGGCCGAAATAGCTACTAGGCCATATTAAAGGAACTTCAGCGCTCACTAAGAAAGTTGAATTAATTAAAGATATTTCAAGGTAAGAAAGATCTTTTTTCTGTTCATTGTCTCTTTCTGTTATAGCCTAATACTTGGACAAAAAAATAATAAACCTGCTCAATTTCAATAATATTTTATGTATAGTAGTAAATAGCATTTAAAAAATATACCTACTTTATAGGATAACCATATATATATATATATACTTCTACTTCACTAGAGTTGGCTTATAAATAATATGCGCCTTAGACTTACATGGTTTCATGCTCCTTAATTCGAAACTACCTTATTAGTAATTCATTTAGTTTCATGGGAAATAAAATTGATTTAGTATTGATAGGTAGCTGAAGGGTAATAGTAGAGCTAAAGGGTAATTGTGGAGTTGAAGGGGCCAACTTGGATGGGCTTCATATCTTAAATTAAAGCTTTTTAGACCTATTTATAACTATCGCTACCCATACTATCGCTGGGAAAATTCAATTTCTCCTATGTATATTGCCCCAGTGTATAGGTATGGGCAGAAATCTATAGGTTGAAAATAGGCATTGATTTGGCATATGTGACCATCAGAATTGAAGTTAGAAGCCCCCTTTTTTGTGCTATATCTATCATTCTAACCTAATAATTTCATATGCACAAGGCCAAGTTGCATACTCATAAATTTTCATTTTTCGCAGGGGAACTGAATTTCAAGGTTCATGAAAATGCTTTACCAGAATACAATCACCATCCAGCCCCCAGATTCGATGTATAGTTGATTCACTATTATTATTATTATTATCATCATTATCATTATTATTATCATTGTCGTTATTATTGTGGCTTTGATTATTATTATATTATTATTATATTATATTCCATTATTATTATTATTATTATTATTTAATATTTATATTATTATTATTATTATTATTATTATTATTATTATCCACATTGGTAAGTGATAATATTTCATATTGAGCTTCGTATATATATCTATAGACTAATAAATATAAATGTACATATGATGCTCATGATTGTTTTACAGAAAATAATAATTTTATGGTATTTACCTATTTGTATGCATCTATATATTTATATATATAAATGCGAATAAATATGTTTTGGCCATTGTTTATGAGTCGATATTCAGGGTGCTTCCCTTTCTCTTTTTAGATGTGTGTTACCCTAGACCATATTGTAATGTCATTGCTATTAGGACGATTATTATTATTTTAGAATAAGAAATGATTTAGAGTTAATTTGGAATATTAGATAATTACTGAAATAAATGCATGGAAATAATTCTTTTAATATATTTTGTTATTCAAAAAGGTAAAATAAGGAATTAAAACTATCTAATCACGATTAGTTTGATTACCCTAAAAGCCTTGCTTATTGACGAAATATAGTCTTATATATATATATATATATATATATATATATATATATATATATAATATATATATAAATATAATATATATATATATATATATATATTATATATATATATATATATATATATATATATATATATATATATATATATATATATATATATATATATATAGGATCATGTCTGTTATCCGCATCCACTTCCATATACATATCGATTGCATGGATCCGAACATTTTTTGTTTTATAAGAATTTTGCCTTATTGTTATTTTCCTAATTTACTTTTAATTAATATTAACAAGTTCTCGTATGAAATAAAAGCAAAAAAAATTGAAAAGAACATTTTATTCTAAAAATAGAGCTTCACAGACACAAAAAAATAAATTATATATATATATATATATATATATATATATATATATATATATATATATAGTTTATATATATATATATAATTATATATTATTATATATATATATTATATATATATATATATATATTATATATATATAGTATATATATGGATTATTTGGTTTAGAACGACAACTATCATCAATCCATATCTTCAAAAACTACCCAATAAAGCCACAGGAAGGATACATTGCTGGAATATGCTGTCCAATTTTTAGGCGAAAAAAATGTTTAAAAAAAAATAATATATATATTATATATATAATAATATATATATATATATATATATATAGATATATATATCTCAAAAACTACATAGCTACTCAGCGGAAAAAGGAATACATTTTTTTGGAATCTGGTAAAATTTGAAATAGGAAAATGTAAAAAAATAAAAAAATAAAAATATTATGCTAATAATTATAGTAATAGGATTAGAGAGAGGCCTATTTAGAGACCTTTATTGGTTACTCGTTGTTAAAAATAAATAGACTTTCTATTAAATTTGCTTTTTTTCTTTTACTAAAGAATACCCCAAGGGTATACCGCACGATGGCAGGAGGTCGGGCGTTCTCTCGCTTCCGTGGAACATACGGTAGGACTTAATTCCCCCCTCCGGAGGTCTCCGGAACCCCCGCTCTTTGGTATTTGGGTGTCGCGGGGGTTCCTCCGCCCCTCCCCTACGGGGTATGGAAAAACGTCCCCCCCTTGTGTTCCCCGTCGGCTCGAGCCCCCTACTTTGCGTGTAAATACCTTTACAAATAATATATTATATATTCATGTCCCCTGCTTCTAAAAAAAATAGCCAATATTTATTTTATTTATTATTTTTTTTTTTTTACATTTTCCTAACTAAAAATTTTACAAGGATTCCAAAATGTATTCCTTTCGCTGTAGCTATTGTATTTTTGAGATATGATTTTTTTTTTTTTTTTTTTTTTTTTTGTTTTTTTTTTTTTGTTTTACAGTTTTCCGCAATAAAATTTTGCCAGGATTCCAACAATGTATTCCTTTTCTGTAACATATTGTAGTTTTTGAGGCAATTTAGGGATTTTTTCGGGGGGAATGGGAAATTAAAAAAAGGTGGGGTTTTTCCCCGGCCATTCTAAACCAATATCCACCTATAAAAAAAAAAAAATTTCACAATTTTGTCACTAATAAAAACTATTATAATAAGTGAGCTTCCACACCTTTAAGGAATATTAAATTTTTTTTTTAGATATTATTTAAAGCTTACTTAACTAAACTTATAATAATTAATAATTTCACCTCATCACTAAACTTGTTATTAATTTATTTCACTTTCCATGTAAACTAAACTTATATTAGTAATTTTTCACATCCATTATTTTCAATAACTAGCTATCTAACTTATTAGAAAAAAAAAGTTCAATCTTTTAAACACTATGAGGCGTTGCTGTTCATTGTGTTCGATTTTAGTAGGTTTTAAAAAAAAATCGGCTTAGCTTAACTGGATGCTGATAATCAAAAAGACAAAATTTATAATATATATATATATATATATATATATATATAAATAAATAAATATTTTCTATGTATATGTGTATATAAATTATAACATTTGTAATATTTTTCTTTGTTAATTAAAATGAAATTGCATAAATTCAAACACATTTGCCTTCCAACTGAAAAACAACTTTATCTCCTTAAAGCAGCTTCACAAATTTTTCATTTAAATATATTAAAGCATGATTAGAATTTAGTTGCATCTTCAACATGGCCTCAAGGTCAAGTGCAGTTGCAGTTACCGGTATTTGCTCTTTATGTGAAAATACTTTAAACTCTTTTCTTTTGCTATGTGAAAGTAGTGTAAATTTAAATAATTTTCTGTATGAACATAATATTTTGTGTGAAAATAAACTTTGCAGAAAATGTAACCAAGTTATGTGGTTCGATTGCAAAAGAAATAGATTTGTGTGTACTAAAAATACAGTTATAGTTAACGGTATCAAAGAAAAGAAAGAAAATTGCCATTATACAGTTTCGAAATTTAAAGGTACATTTTTCGAAAAACTCCATATCAGGTAACAAAGATAATTCTATTAATTATAATGGTAACTCTGCTAGTAATAGAGGCATTAATTGGAATGACGAGAGTAGTGGTGGTAGAAACATTAATTACGATAACGAAATTAGGAATGAAGATGTTAATGATCTTGCTATAGCCACTATTACAGAAAGTGTCTCTGGGGGAAGTGGTCGTCCCCCCCCGGAAAGCCAGTTCATTCCTAGGTGAGGCAGGGAAGGTACGGAGACCGAGTCTTATTGACTTTAGCTTGTAACTCTCGTATTCAGAGCAGGAGGGAAACTTAAATGCAGCTGTAGGAAATTGGAGAGCGGAGGTATTTAATATACATATATAGACTGGTTCGAGAGGAGGAGGAGCATCGTAGCGCATGTGACTCAAATGCCGTGGGAAAAAATGTAAATGCGGCGACGCAGATTCAGGAAGAACCGCAGGGTGCTGATACTATTATACTATAATGATGAGGATAATGGCGATGATGATAATAACAAAAATGGACTAATAATAATATATATTTAATAATAATAATAATAATAATAATAATAATAATAATAATAATAATAATAATAATAATAATAATAATAATAATAATAATAATAATAATAATAATAATAATAATAATAATAATAATAAGAAAAAATTGATATTATTTTAGAATAATAATAAGAATTAAGAATAATAATAATAAAATAATGAATAATAATAATAATAATAATAATAATAATAATACTGTACGACAACTTACAAGGCGATTACGCTAATCGCCCCAAACTAGTATATTTTACAACCTTTTTCTGTATTGCTGCCAGACGTATGATTTTACATTACTATAGGTGCAAGACTGGAGCGAAAATGATTTCGCTCGCTCTCCCGACTTTTTATAAATAGAAATAAAAAAAAAAATACATACAACTGATACAAGTATGTTTATTAAATTTCTTATTATTAGACTAAATCATCGTACGTTTCTGTCTTATTACAAGACAATTTTTAAAATTTGCATTCAATTATTTATCATAAATTGAAAACATAGTTTTAATTGTTATAATTCAGAATTTACGCTTAATGAAGGAGGAGCGGTCGTTCCATCGCTCCTATACACGAGTCGCCCCTGATATATATATATATATATATATATATATATATATATATATATATAATATAATATATTTAAAATATATTCTATATATAATATCTAGAGATATTAATATATATATAATATAGTATATATATATATATATATATATATATTAGGGATGTACCGATAGTATCGGTACCGGTATTAGTATCGGCCTTTTTTGGGGTATCGGTATGGTTAATATGGCCGATACTTAGCCAATACTTCTTACTTTTTGGTTGAAAAATTATGAGAAACTTTTTAGATTCAATAATAAATCTAGTTCGATATAGATAGCTAGTACTAGGTTATGGTTTTTTTTTCCTCGATTTCCTTTTAATTAAATTTTTAGCGTTTCTCCAACTTGGGCTTTAGCGTAACATTTACCTTTTTGGAAGCCATTATTTTAATTTATTACAGATTTATCTTCTATTTTTTTAGTTGATCAATAGGATTTTTTTTTGTACGCAAATTTCGTGTGAGTGCGCGAGTGTTTTAAACTTTCTGGATTATTTCATATTTTGGATATTTGCTGTAAATAGGGTTTTACCTTTTTAACATTTAGGGTTTTAAATTTAGGTTTTAGGTTTACGATCATTTTTATCACGATTTCTCTTGGTTTTTGTCTGTTTCTCTGTGTATGTGTGTTGTGTGTGTGCTGTGTGTGTGTGTAGTTGGCTGCTCTCTGATAGTAGTGAGTATTCCGATGTATGTGTGTGTAGTGGCAGACTGGAGATTTGGGTAGATGGATGTAGATAGATGTGTGTGTGTAGTGATGATGTGATGTAATGGTAGTGTGTGAGTGAGGTGTGTGTTTGGGGGTTGTAGTGTAGATGTAGCCTAGTGTGAGTGATGTATCGAGTAAGCAATTTGCACATCGCTGTTGGCTTTCTTATTTTGACTTTACCAATACAGTACAGAGGCTTGCACGCTCAACTCTAGTGCGATTCCATGAATACTCACCTCTTTTACCATCGGTAACTCTAAATTATTGATTGTCTCTTTTGCCTGAGACCCAGAGAAATGCGGGATAAGGTGAATTCGTCCGTTCAACTCGCTCAGTACCAAACTCTATAGGACTTATGTTTATGCATAGTCTCGCTCTGTAATAGAGTGTGTTGAAGCTTCACATGATGCGTATTGTAAATAGTAAACCTACTCTCGCAATGATTTATCTCTCCTCCGACGTTACTCGTACTCTCACACATCATATAACTTCGTCTCTCTCTCTCTACTGTGCTTAAATCGGTTTATCGTTCCTGGTCAACCCTCACCACCATTAATTTCTATGTTTGTGATACTGTGTCTCTCTAACACGAATCAGATTGTGTCATGACCTTTTTTCGCCTATTACCATTTACTACTTCATCACGACATGCTTTATAGTCTTCTCATTCCATAAGTACTGGAGGTCCCTATTTAGGGATTAACAATGGTACCACAACATTTGAATTGTTGGGAGGTTCCTTACTGCGTAACGTAAGGATATTAGGTGGGGAGGAAGCGATCATTCAGTATGTCTCAACGATTTCTGGTAGTAACCCCAAGGTCTGAGAAACTAATATTAAGAACCTGCACACATTCCGACGGATCGTCCCAACGATTTCTTAAACACTTGACCTATGTTCACCACTAGTCCTTCTCCTCTATAAATACACCGACCTTCGCTCCTATCGGTAAATCTGGCCACAACCTGGAATCGTTCTTAATTTAAACTTTCTCTCCAACACCTCCATCCTGCCCTATGCGGTTTATTTCTGGCACTTTGATCGGGGCGGATTGGGGGCAATGCGTTGCTTCTACGCTAACTATAATTAGAATGACTGCTTTGACTGAAGACGCTTCAGCTTCAGCCGAAAAAGTGGAACTGTAATTGTTGATGGGATGAGCAGGGTTCTTCCTCTTGCAACTAAATCTCTTTCTCCTCAAAATCCATGTTCGATCGTGGGTGCTTGTTCTCTGACCATTCAGGCTCAGAGACAGTGCGTATCGGCGGTGTGGAAAAAATTCTCGTTCTCCTTTCATCTTGCCAATTTCATTCAGCTAGAAATCGTTGCAGGGATACTCTTCGACGATCAAAGCGGACTTTCATTAAACGAAAGTGCACTGACTCCTTGCGTTCCCTACTGACAAATCCTCTGGCCTCTTCAAAAATATTTCTAACAACTTCTGTAAAACATCTTTCCTCCTCTTATTCGCTCTGAGGATTCTGGTTAATACTCCAACTGAAAGGGCCAATCATCTCTTTGGCCTCTATTTTCCTCTTTTTTTTAACTTTTTCCAAAAAAAACCCCCCCCCCCCCTTCGGACGATTCTTTCATTCCTCTTCCTCCTCCTTCTTCCTCCTGTTCAGTTGTCATAGCCTTTACCTGTAATTCATTGATCGGGGTGATGGGCTTCCGAAATCTTATGAAACGTTTGGAAGGGCAGGTGGCCCGGATGTTCTTCCCTCTCCGAGTTTGAGGAAGTGTGCTTCTCCGTGCTGACCCCGCCCTCGTTCAACTATATGCTCTATGCCTCAATACTAGCACTTTCCATCCCTCAGTGTTGGAAGCTCGCACATGCACCTATTCGCCTGAAAAGGATGCCTGCTCTGATTCTTCTAACTATCGCCCGTATAGCTCTAACTTGTATACTTTCAAGATCTTTAAACCCTTCTCAACTCTCACTCTTAGAATCATCTGGAATCTCTTCCCTTCTTTCATTGCCAGTACGGCTTTCGGCACTCGAGATCTACTGGTTACTTCCTATTAACAGATTTATGGTTTTCCGCCTTAGGAACTACGGGAAGAATCTGGTGTGGTGGCGCTTGACATATCCAAAGTATTTGACCGGGTATGGCACGCACCACTGCTCTCCAAGCTCCCTTCTTTGGGTTTCCTTCTTCTCTTTGCTTACTTATGTCTAGCTTTCTTTCAAATTGCCCCAATGTCGGTTGTTGTTGATGGGGCGACTTTCTTTTCCTTTTCTGTCAATAGTGGTGTTCCTCAGGGTCTGTTTTCCTACTTTATTCCTGCTTTCATCAATGATCTTCTCACCTGCACATCTAACTCTATTCACTCACATGCCGACTGACTTGACCCTTCATTCTTCAACTCATTTCAATTCTGCTCCCTCTTTTACTTCAAGAATTGCCTTTCGTCTTAATATTTCGATTCCATTCTCTCTGATCTGGATAGAATTTCCGGATGGGGGTCGTCTCAAGTTTGTGAAATTTAATTCTTTACAAACCCAACTTCTACAAATGCTCCCTCTTTAAGGACACCTAATCTTTCCTATCTCTTGGATCGGTTCTCTCGTCTTCTCCTGTTACATTATAAACATCCTTGCCTTAACAAAAAAAAAAATGTATTGAAAACCTCAAATCCACAATGGTTGCTAGGGCGCCTCAAGGAAAACTGAGAGGTTCCTGTTTAGACTGCGCAGGACTTTTTTCTCTTCTTAAGTTACTCCAGCTATACAGAGTCTCATCCCGCCCCTTTATGAAGTACTGCTCTCATACTGGGGGCTCTGGTTTACCCGGCTTTTGGATACTGTCGAGGGCAAAGGCCAAGACTTATAAACTGGCCTGTACTTTCTAGTTCACTTGACCCTCAATATTTTGCGCGCGGACGTTGTTGCTTTTATACTTTTCTATAGATAACCGTAGCGGCAAGTTCTAGAGGGAACTTTCCACTCACGTAACACCAACCTTTACGGACCCTCGTAGCCCAAGGGGCTGTCCGGCAAATAAGCTTTGTGTTGATATTAGTTAACTCCAGCTAGTTTCGCTGCTGTGTCTTCTTTCCTGGCCAACTCTGTTCTGTTGGAATTCTTTCCATCATCTGTGTTTCCTACTCAATTTAACTTCCCTCACTTTAAAGGCCTGCGTCTGTGCTCATCTGCCTAATTTGCGTTAGATGAATTTTGAGCGTTCAACACCCCCTCCTGAATAGGGCTCTGCCCGTGACCGAGGAAACTGTAAAAAAAAACAAAATAAAAGGTTCTAATAGGAATCATTAAAGCTAGGCTACATTAACCACTTTCTTAGGAATGATGTAAATAGCATACCCGAGGAGTTGCTCGCTTGACAAAAAAAAAAAAAAGATCACAGAGGTGGAAGCCGCCTTATCTGCAAAACCTGGCAACAACACTGATAGTGACGATGGTGGCTTTTAGCAAATAAACCTACTGGAGATGAGGATTTGGATATGTTAGACTTGATAAGTTATGGCCGAAATTGCAGTGACATCTCATTCACCTTCAAAGAATCACACCAAGGAACCTTTATCGTTAAAACCAGAGAGTTGGGCGTTCCGCAATTTAGGTCCGCAATTCCGCAATTCCGCAATTGCGGAACACCCAAAAAATTGCGGAATTGCGATTGCGATTATTTTGAAAAAAGTGTGGAATTTGGCAGTTGCGGAAGTGGCCTAATCATCCGCAATTTTATCCGCCAATTCCGTAATTAGAGGACTACCAAAAAATATTTGTTTTCAATCCTTAAATTTTAAAAACGATGTACAATATTAGGCATGTATTAGTCTTAGATATGTGCATAAGAAAAATACTTTCAATTAATTTGGACCAATTTTGATTAATATATATATATATATATATATATATATATATATAATATATATTATATATAATATATAATATATATATATAATATATATTATATATATATAATATAATATATATATTATATATTATATATATATATATATATATTTATATATATATATATATATAACATATATATATTATAATTTTATTATTTTATATAATATATATATATATATATATATATATATATATATATTATATATATATATATATAATATATATATATATATATATATATATATATATATATATATATATATATATATATATATATATATATATATATTGTCGCCTGCCTGCGAGCGGAAGACTACAGCGCTCATGAATAACAACGACACCTATCGGGAGCTGGAGAAACTGCCTCCGAAAAGAAAAATTAAACTCGAAATAGGGCTGCGGCACAATTAATAAAATTAATAAAAAAACAATAGATTTATGTAACAAAAAGGCATTTAACTAATTAATTGAGGAACAGGGGTCTGTGTGTTATCTTATAAGAATAAAACCCTGAAAAGATTGAAGCTGCTTTCATTTCCCAAACTTTCAAGTTCGGCTTACACAACACCCCAAAAGCCGACAGTGGTGATCCTGTCGTGAAGAAGGAACAAGTATCGTCTCCAACGAACACCCGCAAAGACACTTCATCTCATCTGGTGCTTACGACCGCGGAACATACGTACCCTGCAGGCAACATTTTTATTTCTTTTACCGTACAAAAAGTATTATTTTTTTTCGCAAGTTTTTTAATATTATTTTGTATGTTTCATGTGTAACGGGTATATCTACCCATAACTTGTGCTTGTCTTTTCCCCTTTTTCTTTACCAGCTGGGAAAAGTTCTGCCTGCGGTGGCAACCAACCTGATTCACAAACCCAAGATACGTCAGACCCCTATTCCTCCAGTACTGTACGGTAACTTTAAGCAGTTATCACTATTATTACTGTCATATTAATGAAATATTACTATTTTATTATTAATTATTATTATATATTATATTATTATTTATTATTATTATTATTATTATTATTATTATTATTATTATTATTATTATTATTATTATTATTATTATTATTATTATTATTATTATTATTATTATATTTTGGGGTTAATTTACACCGGGGAATTTTACGGTATTGCCACTTTCCAGTGTGCTGTGGTTCTTCCTGCACACCTGCTCTCAAGAGTTGTGTTGTATTGGTGTTGTCACTTTTTCTTCTGTACTTTACCTCAGCTCAACTCTTGTACTTTACCTCAACTCAACTCTTATACTTTGCCTCAGCTCAACTCTCTCCACTACTACGTCTTTCGCTCTCCTAGCTTCCCCTGTCTTAGTCATGACGGGAGCTGACGCAACTCCTCCCGCCCCTCAACCTTCTCACGTGCGCCTTCCTCCTTTCTTTCAACAACAACCAGAACTCTGGTTCAGTCAGACAGAGGCCATCTTACATGCGGTGGCGGACGAAAAGACAAGGTTTGGTATCGTCTTGTCCTTTATTCCTGAAGGAGTCTCTCTTCGCATTAGGGACTCCCTTTCAACCCTGTCCAATTCCCCCACCCCCTACACCGCTCTGAAAGAACTTCTGATCGCGCGCCTGGCCCCAACTCAAGAGGCCAGGTATGAGGAACTGCTCCGCCACACCGCGCTGGGAGATCAAAAACCTTCCGACCTCCTGGTGCAGATGTTGGCTTTGTTGGGTGGACCCCTTCGCAGCAGGAGTCGGGTATGGTCCGCACTCTATTCGTACAAAAGTTGCCCAGGGACATGCAGTACTTCCTGGCTTCTATGGACCCAGCTCTTACCTTGCAGGAACTCGCAGAGAGGGCAGACCGTCTTCAACGCAACCAAGTCCCTGTTAGTGCCCCTATTGCAGCAGTCTCTGTTCCCCCCGCAGGTCCCCCACCTCCCACAGCTCCGGCACCTACTCCTCCCACCTCTGTTGCTCCTATTCTTCCAGCTAATCCTCCTTCTGCCACTACTTCTTCTTATCCGACGTTTTCTCATCCTCTTTCGTATCCTTCCGCTATATACAGTGCTGCTACGGAACTCTCTTCTTCCCGTCTCTCGGCAGTAGAGGCCCGTCTCTCTACGGTAGAGCAAAACATGACTGAGATAAAGGCTGAGCTGCTCTCTATCTCTTCCATGCTGCGTTCACAGAGGGATTCCCGCCCTCGTAACCGGTCAAACTCTGGCCGTCGTTTCTCAGACCGTACTCCAACTCCAGGCCCTCAACAATATCCACATGGATATTGCTATTACCACCATAGGTTCGGCCTCAAAGCAAAGAAATGCAATGCCCCCTGTTCACTTTCGGGAAACCAACCAGCCAGCGTTTCTTAGAGGCAGGGAATACAGCTGGCCTTCCCCTTGCTTGTTCTACTTCTTCGCTTTCTTCGCCTCAAGACGTCCTGCGACTGTTCGACAGGTCCACAAACCAGTTCTTTCTCATCGACACAGGTGCTTGCTTCTCTTGTCTGCCACGGGACGTGTCCCAAAAGTCCGCCACCCCTCTTCCAGACGACTCTGTACGCTGGCCAAATGTACCCCATTCTGTCTTGATGAGTGAACGTTGTGCAACATCGAATCTCTCTCTCGCCGTCGATTTCCCCTGGGTGTTGTTTAGTGGCTGATGTACACAGCCAATCCTAGGAGCAGATTTTCTGTCACATTTTGGCCTGATGGTCGATTTAAAGAACAGAAGGTTAGTTGACGGTTCTACGTCTAGGTCTTCGCCAGGTACGGTAGTATCTGCAGTTCTCAAGGGTATCTCTGCTGTTGCTTCTCCCTCTGTTGACTTCCCTTTTCTCACCATCCTACAGGACGATTTTCCGTCTCTGTTGAGTCCATGTTCTTCATCTTTGCCAGTCAAGCATTCTGTGGTACATCATATTGAAACCACAGGCCCTCCCACCTTCGCTAGAGCCCGCCGTCTGCCACCAGATAAGTACAAAGCCGCCAAAGCGGAGTTTGAACATATGCTCGAGCTTGGCATCATCCGCCCTTCGAAGAGTTTTTGGTCTTCCCCCTACATTTAGTTCAAAAACCATCGGGTGATTGGAGGCCATGTGGGGATTATAGAGCCCTCAATGCTTCTACTGTCCCAGACAGGTATCCAGTCCCTCATATCCAGTCATTTACATCCCATTTGGCGGGCAAAACCATCTTTAGCAAAGTCGACTTGGTGAGGGCTTACCACCAGATACCAGTGGCTGACGAAGACATCCCGAAGACTGCAGTGATCACACCGTTTGGTCTCTTTGAGTATACAAAGATGCCTTTCGGGCTTAAGAAATGCAGCACAGACGTTCCAACGCTTCATCGATAGCGTCCTCAGAGGTCTCCCCTTCGCCTTTTCTTACCTTGATGACCTCCTCGTCGCTTCCACCTCTCCCGCCGAACACGAGCAACATCTGCGCGCTGTTTTTGCTCGGTTAGACGAGTATGGAATACGTCTTAACCCTGCAAAGTGTGTTTTTGGTGCGTCTTCTCTCACTTTCCTTGGTCACACGGTCTCCGCTGAGGGTATTTGTCCTCTGGCAGAGCGTGTTGACGCCATTCGCATGTTCCCTCCTCCTCAAAATCAGAAACAACTGCGTCAGTTTCTTGGGATGCTGAATTTTACCATCGATTCCTGAAATCAGGGGCAGATATTCTCCGTCCTCTTACCGCCCTCATACGCCCCAAGAAACGCGGCAGCAGTACGAAAGTTGATTGGACTGACGAAGCAAAGTCCGTGTTTGAAGCCTCCAAAGAAGGCTCTCGCCTTCTAAGCAACACTTCTTCTGGTCCACCCACAGGACTCAGCACCGACGAGAATTCAGGTGGACGCTTCGGATTTTGCGGTCGGTGGAGTCCTCCAACAGCTCTTACACGACGTGTGGTCTCCTCTCGCTTTCTTTTCTCGTAAGTTACAACCTGCTGAAACTCGGTATAGTGCTTTTGGCAGGGAGTTGCTTGCAATGTATCTCACCGTTCGACACTTTCGTTACTTTCTAGAAGGTCGTGAGTTCCACATTCTCACCGACCATAAGCCCCTCACTTTCGCTATGATCTCTAGGCATGAGCGACACTCTCCTAGAGAAGCTCGTCACCTCGAGTACGTCTCACAGTTCACTACTGATGTTAGGCATATTTCAGGTGTTGACAACTTCACCGCTGACGCTCTCTCCCGCATTGAAATCGACGCGATTCCAGCCTTACCCAACATCGACTACAACGCTATGGCAACGTGCCAGACTACCGAAGATGATCCTGCCCTTCCACAAGACTCTTGCCTCCAGCTGGAGTGGCTCCAACTCCCTGGGATAGAGAAGAAACTTCTGTGTGACGTGTCCCAGGACTCTCCTCGACCTCTTGTCCCTGCATCATTTCGTAAGGCTGTTTTCCTCAATTTGCACTCTCTTTCTCACCCAGGCATTGAAGCGTCTCGCAAACTGGTTGCTGCCCGTTTTGTGTGGCCTGATATGAATGCCGACATAGCAACTTGGTGTCGCACTTGTCTTTCCTGTCAACGCTCTAAAGTGCAGCGTCACACCAAGGCTCCTTTAGGCACTTTCTTACCACCTGGTGCTTGTTTTGAGCGTGTACATATTGACATAGTCGGCCCTCTTCCCCCTTCGCGTGGGAAGAAGTATATCCTTACGTGTATTAACCGATTCACTCGCTGGACGGAGGCTATTCCTCTCTCAGTCGCCAACGCAGAATCCAATGCTAAAGCTTTCTTATCTCACTGGGTTTCTCGTTTTGGCGTTCCCCTTTCGGTTACCACGGATCAAGGACGACCTTTCGAATCATTCTTATGGAGAGATTTGATGATCCTCCTTGGTTCAGAGAAGATCCATACCACAAGCTTCCATCCTATAAGCAATGGGATCATTGAACGTTTTCACCGTCAGTTAAAGGCTTCCCTTCTGGCTCAGCCCAACCCGGAAAATTGGACTGATGCCCTTCCTTTCGTTATGCTTGGCATCCGCTCCGCTGTTAAAGAGGACTTACATTGTTCGGCTGCTGAATTAGTGTATGGTTCTCCTCTTCGTCTCCCTGGCGATTTCTTTTCTCAGTCTTCCCCCCCCTTCTACTGCAGACCCGCTCTCCTATCTAACTCGCTTGAGAAGCTGTGCTGTGTCGTGGAGACCAACCCCCTCTCGTCCACACAAAGTGCATGCTTATATCCCTAAAGATCTCGCTTCATGCACTCATGTTTTCGTTCGTCATGACTCACATCGCACCGCCCTCCAACCTAAGTACGATGGCCCTTTTCCCGTGGTGCTTAGGAAGGAGAAATTCTTTACGATACAGCGTCCCACTCGCACAGAAGTTGTCTCCATTGACCGACTGAAGCCTGCTTTCTTTGAGGCTAATCCACTTCCAGTTCTCGATCCTGATTCTGTGCCTTTCGTTCCACTTTCTCCTCCTTCGGCTCCTTCTTTTAACATCCCTATTTCTCCTCCTGCTTCTCTTCCCCCTCCTTCCTCCTCCTCCTCCGCCTTCTCCTCCTCCTGCTCATTCTCTGCCTTCTCCTGATCCTCTCCCTTTTCCACCTCCACCTCTCCCTCCTCCTGCTCCTGCACCAATACAACCAACACCAGCTCCAACTCCAGCCCTACCTTCACGCCCACTCACCCGTTCGCAAACAGGCACTCAGACTCCCACTCCGCAGACTACAACTACAGCTTCACGACCCCCCTACCGCTCTGCTTTGTTGCCCTCGGCTTCGTCAAATAGATCGAGTAGAGGTCGACAGGTGCGTTGGCCGAGTCGTTATCTCGACTAATCTACCTGGACCTCTTCTCTGGAGGGGGGTTATGTCGCCTGCCTGCGAGCGGAAGACTACAGCGCTCATGAATAACAACGACACCTATCGGGAGCTGGAGAAACTGCCTCCAAAAAGAAAAATTAAACTCGAAATAGGGCTGCGGCACAATTAATAAAATTAATAAAAAAAAACAATAGATTTATGTAACAAAAAGGCATTTAACTAATTAATTGAGGTGAGTGGAAGCAGCGTAAAGGAGTGATGCATGTGAATTAGAATATTTAGCGCATAAAAAGTGAAAAGTTAGAGCTATGATAAACAGCCGTAGGCTCGTCTACCGAAGCTAGATATGAGAGAAACCAAATATTGACGTTAGAATTAGTGCATGCTGGTAAGGTGGGGAATAGCAGCTCAGACAAATTGTTATTACTCTCTCTCTCTCTCCTGCAAGGCAAATAGGTATAATAGATTTATATATATATATGGGTACCGTGTGTGCGGTGGATGTAGGTATTAAAGAAAATAGCGTTCTAAAACTTGTATACCCGATGCTCAAAAGTAGTTAATTTTAAAGTATACCGTACCACACACACCCATTCACGTCGTCTACAGGACAGGCCAGTAAATGTTTAGGTATTTGATGGTATGGCTTGTAAACTAATGTACCCAAACCTTAAAGGTAATTAATTTCTAAAAATGTACGATAATAGCTCTACTGCTACTTATATATTATAGAGTCACATATATATAAAACTACCCTTCTGGAGATACCAACTCCAATAATGCACATATATATGATGCAGCGATTGTGGTTCCCGAAATATATATTGAGCATATGAGAGTTGTAGTAGTATTAAGTTTTCTTTTGGCCAGTGTAAAGCTCACCTTATATGCCAGCGTATCTTATGCAGGTCCTCTTCCTGTTATAACATGTGCAGCCATTTTGGAGATGTTTAATCATAATTTAGCCCTGTTTCTAATTAGTAATTGTTTTTTCTTAGGAACAGTGGCTGTTGTTATCTGTATAAGATAAAAAACCCTTGAATAAGATTTGAAGGTGCTTTCATTCCCCCAAAACTTTCAAATGTTCGGCTTACCACAGCCACCCCAAAAGCGACAATATATATATATATATATATATATAATATATATATTATTATATATATAATATATATATATATATATATATATAATATATATATATAATATAATATATATATATATATATATATATATTATATATAATATATATGAAAATACTCTTGGCGCAGGAGGTTGAGTCGCCGCCTCTCATACGAGAGGTCGCTGGGTCAAATCCTCCGCGTAGCAGTGGAGTTTTATCTACCTGGGGCGAAGAATTAAAACTCGACTGCGAACACGTTGGTGGCGCTGGTTTGGGATAGCCGGCCTTAAAGTTCATTTCCTGTGGTCCCCCCGTGTTACCCCTTGCATAGGGGATAAAGCACGTTAAAAGGTAGTTTTATATATATAATATATAATATATATATATATATAATATATATATATATATATAGATATATATTATAAATATATATATATATATATATATATATATATATTAAACCTGTAGTAATAAAAGCAGCCATTTTTTTTTTGCGGCTCTGACTCCGGCTTCGTCTCCAAGTCCCCTTAAAATTTCGGCTCCACCAAAAATCTTGTGGCTCCGGCTTTGAAGCCAGACTGCTCAAAAGTACTATACCGCCCACAATATTAACTTCCACACATATACCTCACACATAGATAAATGGACCACAAACTCCCTTTAAAAGGGGCTACATGAAACCACTCTCCTCTCCATATAGCTCTCTACATGTAATCCCAAAAAGAATTCCGCTGGACTCAGAATTGAACGCTGGAATTTCAGATTCCTACCTTTTCCCATGTACAACCGGCCTCCTCAACGCATTAGGCAAAAGCTCTCTCATTACCACTGTTGACCTCCTCAATGCATATCAGGCACTTAGAAATTGGAAGAGGACTTCCCCCCCCCCCAAACCATTTCCGCTTTTCATACCCAAAAGGGACAATTCTCAACCACTAGATTAAATTTTGAACTTTCAAACACACCTTCCATCTGTTGCCTGCAAGTGGAACTAGCTCTCTTTCACCTATTAGGACAGAGCTGAAGAGTTTTTCTCAATGACATTTTAATCACAGGTCACTCAATATCCTCCCATTTTCAAAACATCACTAAAGTTTTTGACTCGTTTGGGAAAAATAAATAAGTAGGGAAAAAAATTATCTCAATATTTCAGCTCTTTTTCAAAAAAAATATATTTTTTTTTTTTGAAAAAGTGAATATTGAGATGTTTTTTTTACTTATCCGATCACAACAAATTTTTCAGGCGTATGATAGGGCGGGTAAGATCAACATTTTTTACTTACATAATTTTTTGTATACGCCAAAAAAAGAAAAAATTTTTTAAATTTCCACAAAATTTTTTTTTTTTTCAAAATTTGTTCCAAGAAGCAAATTCAAAATTACTGCAATATACAAAAAATATAATTTAAATAAAAAAGGCGTATCTCCCCTAATTATACTATACTACTCCTGAAAATTTCATACTGATCGGGTAAACAGTAAAAAAATTATCGCAAAAATCATTTATGAAAAATACCATAAATTGTCCGGAATTGGTTTTGACCATGCGGGAATATAGGGTCATAAATCAAAACTAAATCATTATCATGTTGATGGGTAATGGACCCATCTACGTATAATTCAAGTTTGAAGTCATTTCAAAAAAAATTGTAGGAGGTAAAAAAAAAAATGAAGAGGTTTTCAAAAAATGAAAAATAAAAAGAGAAAATGACAGGAGAAAACACCTGAAATCAAAGTTATAGAGCTCGGAAAAGCTGCATTTGCCTTTTTTCCGATCAAAAGTGATGAAATTAAAGAAATTTTTTTTGTCCGTTTTTAGGTAGGGGCTAAATGAGGTTCAGCCTGAAGCTGAAATTTCCTATAATAAATAAAAAAAAATAATGAGATATACCAAAAATCGAAACCTCCCCTAAAATTTCATAGGAAATCAAAATAAAAAAGAGGATTATTCAATGATGTTTCAATATCCTCCCCACTGTTTGTATTAGCACCGAATCCCCTAAGCAACAACCATACCAACTGATACTGAATATACTCGAGGAATGAAAAAAAACTAAATATATAACGCACTTGTTCTATACGGACGATCTAAAACTAAACTCACCAAATAAAGAAACTAAAAGGCAAGTTAAGAGTAGTTAAAAAAATTCACATGGTATAGAAATGGAGCGGAAGAAGGTAGGAAGCGGGAATCGCCGCAACCAACATTGGGGGAGATGATGCCGATAGGACAAAATAAGAGAATTCGGAAGCGTCAGGACGAAGGGTGGAAGCTCTTTGTACAAATGGCAAAAATGAAGAAAATTAAGTGCAGATATTATTTATTAATTAAAACAAAGTAAGATAATACCAAGTAAAATATAAATATCTTAAGTATCAGATCTTCAAATACAAAATCCAGATTATATGGAACATGGAGGAGGAACTACTGGCGGTGGGTTGGCGGGAAAAGAGAACATGCGGCAAGAGGTGTGAGGTTAGAACAATTTGCAAACCTAAGGCACAAACTAATTGACTCAACCAGAAGGATTTCCGAATCTGGACTTGAGTAACACCTTAGTGAATGGTTCTAGGAGGGAGACGGTCGGCCAGGACGTACGTAGCAAAGTTGACAGAGCACGGCTGCTCATCAGAGTGTGTTGGGGAGAAAGGCGTTGGCCATGATAAACCAGAGGAACATTGGCCAGACGGGCTGATCCAGCCCTTAGCTACGGTCAGATTTGAGAACGGTTTGCGGCCCACCACGTGTCGTAGATTAGCGCTTTTAGAGGAGGATATAAAAAAAAAAAAATAATATTTTTTAAAAAAAAAAATACAAAAAATTTTCCAATGTTCTGAGCCACAGCTATGAATGTAGGGATATTCTGTAAGAGAGACCCCCTTCTCACCGAGACCCGACTTTGTGACCTGTTCTGCGAAAATGGTCGGGCCCAACTCCCAAAAAAACAATATGCCTATAATAGTATCAACACAGAAAATTTTTCTCCTCGCGGCTATATAAAAGGGTGTGACCGATCTAGACTCACACCACAGTACCAACCACCGTTCTAAACATTTGAGTGAAAAGGCTGGCACTTGACTACATAGATTATTCCTTGTCGTCTAC